>LQRL01101150.1:0-10098 GCA_001703475.1 Hydroides elegans
TTTTTTTTTTTTTTTTTTTTTTTTTGTAGATTTTAAATATATTTTTTTCTGAATACCGCTATTTTTGGCCAATTTGACAACTTCCGGTCGAGTTTTTTTGACCGAAATGGCCAAAAGGCACATAAACTGACAAATACCTTTCATTTGAGCCTATAACCAATTCTATATGACCTTCTGTTCAAAAGTTCTAGCCCGTACAAGCTCAAGTCTTGAAAACCGCTATTTTGGGCTATTTTGGCCAATTTGACAACTTCCGGTAGGGTGTTTTTGACCGAAATGGTCAAAAGGCACATCTACGGACCAAGACATTTCATTTGAGCATTTAACTAAGTCTCTATGACCTTTAGTTCAAATGTTCTAGCCCGTACAAGCTCAAGTCTTGAAAACCCGCTATTTTGGCCAATTTGACCACTTCCGGTAGGGTGTTTTTGACCGAAATGGTCAAAAGGCACATCTACGGACCAAGACCTTTCATTTGAGCCTATAACCAAGTCTCTATGACCTTACGTTCAAAAGTTTTAGCCCGTACAAGAAAGCGATGACAGACAGACGGACGGACAGACAGACGGACGGACACCCCAACTCTATAGGCCGCCAACTTTTGGGTTGGGGCCTAAAAAGGGAAATTCAAAATCCCAGCGCTCATCTCATGCCCTGTTAATAGTATGTCAACACATACATGGCACATCAGATTAATGGATCAATTTCACCATAAACCATAAATGACATGTATAAAGCTTGGTCTGTCTGTCTCTTAAAAGTCGAAGGACCTCAAATCTCGATCATAATCATGCTGGGCGATAAAATAAGATATTAAGTTAAATCATTTTCTCTCTTACATATTATAGCTAAAGTATGCTCTTATTGTGTGGTAAAATATATGCACTTTGATTTACAGCTAATAATGTATGTTATACCTCTAACAGAATGAAGGATTTAAAAATTATTCAAACGTTTTTGGTTCGTAAACAAATAACTACTCGCATCGCATAAGTTTATCCTTGTCGTATCGGCGAGCCTGAGTGCTCGGGCTATTGCATTTACCCTAGACTGGTCCCCATCCCTAATATCAAAGATATATAGGGACTGGTATCATCCACCATTTTTTCTATCTGAAAGCCACTTTATTCACATGCCATATAAGTCAAGTGATTTGGTGGTATGTCTCTGAAAGCCAATCAATTAATTCGCTTCAAAAATGGTTCCCATCTACCATCGGGTGATACCATACACTATTAACGATAGTGCTTAGTGTAGGGGAACCAATCTACATTTACCCCTTAATATAGAGTGTATATAATTCACGCCACATCATCTATATTTTCTGTGAGTTATGGACAATTTACTACTTCAACATTGGCAACTTTTTTCCATTTATCAGTTTGATCGATTCGCGATTTAAGAGATTTAAGGTAGATTGTTTCAATACGATAAAAGTATGTTTGAAGTTTTTGGTTAATGCTATAGAGCAACCAACATTAGAGAGATTGGGCAAAATTATTTGTTGGAATAACAGTTTGTTTTTGGACACTTAAAGTTAATCACTAGAAATACAACTTAACATTGCGCTTATAAGAAAATTTACCAACAATAGGTGGTTGACTATAAGTGTTTTCGCAAAATGTCGCAAAAATGCCCGAAAATACATTGTTGCCCAACATCTCTATTCTCACAGTGCGAATAACAAAATAAAGAAAATGTTTTCGTTTGGTCGATTCGCAATATTTTTTTCGTGAATCATCCAAAATTAAAACAATATGTTTCCCCCATATTTAAATCTTGGACCTTTAGTTTGTTCTTATGTTACCGCAATGTTTTCTCAATTTCAACATTGTCTTGCGTGTTTAACGTTTTTTATTGTTATGATGATGAATTTAAATTGTATTATGAGAATTATCATTAGACAGTTAGGGTAGAATAGTTTTATTTGATAAAAGTATGTTTGGAGTGAATGGATAACACATCTAACACATCAGATCATCCACCATGGACATTGCGTAGATAACAAAATAAACAAATTCAACCGTACTAATGTGGATTAATTGAAGTGCGAACCTGAAAATACAATTAAGGCCAACCTCCTTTTTAAGTGATCCCACTATTGCACAGATATTATTTCAGGTTTAAAGTACCATCAGTTGTAACAATGGCAAAATAATTAAGATATTCTGTGATATTTTTAAGCATATTGAACTAATTATAGTATAACACTATCACAATGAATCGTTTCTTCCCAATTCTTATATTCTTTGTAATGAAGACGTATTTTTTTATATTTTTTTAAGGTCTCGTCCACAGTTTGTTTTTCTCACTCGCACTGAGTATGAGACGCGTTTGTGACCACAGTTATTGATTTTATGTCACATAGAGCTGCTTATTTGTAATGCGCTTCTTAATTGGATCCCATCGTATATTTAGGACTACATAGAGAAGTTTCTTTATAAAGCGTTTATTTGCTTTCTAACAAGCCTGTGAATTGCAAATACATTACAAGAAACATCCATTTCCAAACCTATTTCCTTTTGGCAACAGCACCTTTTAGCTGTTGTGAAATTTAAAAGATGATGATAAATACATTCAGCTGATTCATGAAAATTTAGAATTTCTATAATGTCACACCATTCTTAAGCGTGATGTTGGTTATTCGAGAGTTTTTGCAGAATAATTTCATTCGATAAAAGTGTAATTCGAGTGTTTGGATGATACATTAGACAGGCCACCATGGGAATTTTCCACATCAACTATCCAAAGGTGGATTACCAAAAAGTGTGATCACAAACTACAATTTTGCCCAAACTAGCTAATATTACGCTATTGATTTGAACTATTATTTCACAAAATCTCCAGAACAATCATTCAGCAATACTGCTATTCATTGTTGTACATTTCCAATGTTGGATTATTAAGCATTCTAAGAAATTTGCAATTATACATTACTAATCTCCGAAATAAATATGCAAATATGCGTTTAATACATAACGCTTATATCGAAGGTTGTTTTCTTGTCTGATTGTTGTTTCCACATTAAACAGAAACAAGGAATAAACCGCATGAAAAAGACTGTATTCTCCTATATATTTGAACTTTAAGAATCAACAATTCACAGCAACATAAGATAATTCTCGATAGCAATGTTTTGAAAATTCAGCATGTTATTACTTCGCCTTAGTAGTTGTAAGTAAATGTGTTTAGTTACCAGCACACGGTTGTGGTAAGTTAGTTTTGTGTTTATAGGACTTATGTTGTTCCTAGAAGGCTTCACATTTACATTTTTCCAGCTATCATCGCGATCTTTTTTTTTTATTTTGTACTTTAATGTTTTGATTGTCAATGTATAGATGTCTTTCTGTGTGATTGTTCAGTGTTTTCTATATTTTCAGAAGTGGACAGGCACACTATATCGTTTGCATATTAATGGTATAAATTAAATTAACATTCTTCACTGTTTGATTAATCGTCATATTCTAGATGATGCGGCAATATTTTTGTTTGTTCTTTTCACTCACTTTTTTGTATGTTGTTCGTTATTTTTGTTTGTTCTTTGCCTTTTTAAGGATTTAAGGCGAGCAGAACTTCTACAGCACTATGTGCTTTATAATCGCTTTTAAGACTTTTTCTTAAATTAAAAAGCACATAATTGTTTTGAGTAACATGCCAATTTGTGGCATTTCCGTATGCAATAGGAACACGACATCCATTAAAGTAAAGCTATGATATTTTTAATACAAATCAAAGCTCATGGTATCGACAGACAGAAATCGTGAATTGATCTTTAACCAAATCCTCTAACATATAACAGAACAGTTGTGGATGCGATTGCCTTGGTCGGATCGTTGTAAAAGTTTATGGTATCGACAGACGGAAATCGTGCATTGATCTTTAACCAAATCCTTTAACGTATAACAGAACAGTCGTTGATGCGATTGCCTTGGTCGGATCGTTATAATATTTGCCGTAAAAAGCCCACTGATGCGTTGTACTTGTATGACGTTATTATGCTGTAACATCATTTCACAAAATTCCCTTTCGACGTAATCCTTCGATGTTATATGTATCCGACAATAATTATTGTGCCTCTACTCTTCGATGTCTACAGCAGCACTGAACGCTTTAAACAAATCGCCAAAAACAAGTGACTTAACAACTTGCCCCCCCCCCTTTAGGCACCATGTATGAATTTATGTGAACTCCTTGCAAACATATGCGTTAGAACGCATTTTAAATTGATAAAACCATGATATAAAAAAAAAAAACACTGATAACCTTATGCAATCGACACACATTAAACCATTAATTAGGGAATATGAATAGTCACAGTCCTTTACATTGGATTACATATCGCTCCTCGCCTTAGGGCCTGGCCATATAGGAAGCTAGATGAGCAATTCACGAGCCGTTCCCAACCAAATTCCATCTGGCATGGTCATTTTAAAATATATTCTAGCTTGTGAGTTTTGAGCAGTTTGAGGAAGACCTAATTACTTGTTTTTCGTACAAAGAGTTGGGAATAATTATTTCGAAACTAATAAAACTTGCAATAGTTTAGTTAACTATAATTTTTAATAGGTGAGTTAGTTATATTCAGCATTACACTTTTCGTAAAAAGTTGTTCCTGTCCTGTTCCATGGTGCCTAGAAAATGGGAACCAGTTCAGCTGGGATGGAAAAAGTGAACACTTTTTTTTTTTTACAAAATGTTCATGCTCAAAAGCCTTTATTTTGTTCTTGTTTGTAATCGTTTATCTTCTTCGAAGTGATTTTTATTAGTTTTTGAAAAATATGTCGTTGAGTGCCCTTCAAGCTAATCCCAGCCATCCCAAATTGGGTTGCAACGTATTATAGGAACTCTGAAAGCGTCATTAAAACACGGTTTGTTTGCATAAACAACTGATGAAAGCCTTCCTTTGTTTTCAGACCCTTTATTCTTCTTCTTAAACTTGAGATCAAACCACATTTGCACAAGATACGCTTGAATTAACCTATATTTTGTTTCAAATCATTATAAATATCGGTATATATTCTGTCTAGCTGTACGGTTTCATTGGTCTACTATGCATGGTTACCGAGATATCGCACGGACTAAACTCTTCTGAAAAACGGGTGGGCCCAAAACCTTTTTTCTTTTGTTCGACCAAATCAAAAATTGCCTTACAAGGCTTTAAGGTTTCATTGGTCTACTATGCATACTATGAAATATAGTCTAAAAACTCATAGTCTAAAAATAACTCATCTGGACGAAAAGACAGGCAGACAAGGGGTTTTTCTATATATCCCGCCTCAGCTAAGGGGCGGATGATAATAAAAACACCATTTTGATATACACTTATTAGTACTACCACACTTTTGAAAGCGATTCCTAAGTGTATTTTTGACACCGATTGTGGTGTGACGACAAAATCAATACCCAGGTGCACAACTACAATATATATTCTATCATTGTAGAGTTTCATTCGATTCTGCCCGGTAGTTTTGGAGTTCGGTCGCGGAATAGAAACCCACCTGAAAAGTGGCAGACAGACAGACAGACGGACCCGGATCCAATAGTCCCCCGCTACCGCGCTACGCGGCGGGCGGGGTACTAAAAAGTGATTTCGCAAGGTCAAAAAAACACGTAGGTTTCCACAAAACTGTGAAACGTAGATCACGTTTAAACACTTTGTCTGATAGCACTATATCTCGGGTTTTGTTGAAACAGAAACCTCACCAGTCAATTTTCAATTATCCGGTCACTTTTTGTGTGAATGAATAAAAACAAATTTAGTCGCGTATAAATTTTATTGAAAAGACCTAAACATTGATAAATAATAATTTACAAAATGAGATACAAATATGGTTTTTCAAAACATGACAAAATAAATTTATAAGACATCGATAATTTCACAGTAGTTTTTAAGCACTTTGATGATTTTGTTCATGTGACGTTACTACAGCTGAATAAATTAAGCACTCGACGTTATTCAGTAGTTTGCTATGCCATTTAACTATATCTTTAACACAATAAATTTGATTATAGTCAGAGTAATGTTAAGCACTTATATTATATATCACAACATCAATGCTCTTTCATGCATATGTATAGAAGAGAGGTTTTCGTCGCACATTCCAAACCGACCCGTTATTTCTATTGACTTTTCAAATTATCAATGAACCCTAAGTAGAAAAACCAGATTGTGACAAACTTTCAAAACAGAACACAAGTACGCACAAAAAGAAGAAAACGCTACAAAATTGAATATAAAGAACTACATCAATCAAATAACCCCAGATCCCGGTCGATATATTATGAATACTGACTTAGCAGTGCACTTGCATGGCGACAGATTCAATAGTCTCCTTAGAAACATAAACGTTAATTAACTTTATTACCTAATACTTGAATTATTAAACAGCAAAGATTCCACAAAAAGACACAAAAACATGCTTTCAAATGAACACATTATTTGCTTCAATTAGCAACAAAGGGATGCGTCGAGAGACGGATGAGAGAATACAAGGTTTCTTCAATTTTTGCTACTACAAAAATGTATCCAAGCGGGAAAATCTGCGGTCATTTGAGTGTTGCACACAAAAGACACATGGCGTGAATTCCGAATCCCAAAGCTAGAGCAGATAAATTCCCCGTTAATGTTAACAGATCAGTCTAGTCAAGACATCGGTAAACGAAATTCACACATGTATAGGAGTTCAGGACCAATATTCTCCGACGCTTATCCTTAACCATACACTTTATCCTTACCGTTTTACATTGAATTTTTAAAGGAAAAGTGTCAGGTTAAGGGACATTGAGAGAATATAAGTTCAAAGGAGAAGATGCGGATATTTTTAATCCTCATCCCAGTCCTTGTTCTCCTTGGGCGCCTTGGGTCCACCCGCCTGTTTGGCCATGATGATCTGGTCGACCCTCAAGACGGTGCATACGGCCTGCGTGGCGAACTTGATGCCCCAGTACTTGGTCACGTACAAGTCGAGGATTCCTGTGGAAGGAATGACGGAAAATGATTGATAATGGGTCAAATACATATATAAAAGAGAGGAAAACAATCGCGTTCAGGTCCAGTGGAAAACGAAATGGGAACAGGATTATATAATATATGTTAATGTAAGTATGCCTGTATTCAATTCATCATATAAGCACTTCTCATCAGACAGTGACGTACTATTCGTCCGATTAATGACCAAAAGTATGGCAAATATGGATCGTCGGATTCGAGTGCATTGAATTAAATTGATTTCAGCGAGTTGTTTCTAAGCGTGTTTCTAATTGGCAATGCAAACGCTTGAAAAAACACATACCCTTTTCTACGGCATCTGTCATCTCGGGTCCGTCAGCCTCGATGTCGAAGCCCATGTTCATGCGTCCCTCGTTGTGGGCGGCCTGCAACAAAGATACAAAACACAACTTTAAAATATGTTTTTGGCAAATGTCTTTCTATGGTTAGTCTATTCTATAGGTCGCACGATTTTGAAAATTATGACCAATGACCTACAAATATGGTAGAATCTGTGCTTTATCTATTTTAATGTAAATGTCAAGGATGCTGAGCTTATGAAGAATGTGTTCAGCTTCGCAAAAAAGGCTCATTAACCATCACGCATTTCAGCAGTTTTTCTTCATTACGATCCAACATAATCTATCAAACCTAATGTAGAATGGTAAGGAAAAGGTAAATGTTTAATAATAATAGTTCGAGGCATCATTGTAAACACCCACCTGCAGCCTAGACACGACCTCGTTCGACTTGACACCGGCGTTTTCGGCCAGCGCCTTCGGCATGGTGTGGAAGGCCGAAGCGAAGCGCTGAATAGCGTACTGCTCGAGACCGGGACAGGTCTCTCCGTAGGCGCGCACACGTTTGGCCAGTTCCATCTCGCTCGCACCGGCGCCTGTGGTTGGTGAAAGACGAAAATATGATCAGGCTTTGGTAAAAATTGTATATTCGTCTTATTTCAACACGAGATGAGAATAAATGTCGTGTATCTAATCGGAACCGTTTACCCCCTTCTTCTTTTTCTACGTCAATTTTTTTTTCTTTCTAGCAAATAAATCGTTTTGGACGAACTATGTTTGTACGGGAAATAGTATTTTGAGAAACCTATGAACCAGCTAGGATCAGTCAAATGTCCCAGACGAGTACTTTAAAACGATGTTTCACTTTGTCCCTCCATTCCTCCTAGCCTCCATTGTCACGAGTTAAAGTGGAGAAATGTGGCCAGAACGGAAAATTATACAATCTGTTGAAAATGATCTCAAAAATGACCCTGATTGAACTTCGCCAGGACGGAACTCCCGTCCCCAGCACGGAAGACTTTAAGTCCTGCATTTTACCAACACTTCAGGCTTCTCTTGCATATTTTGGACATAAACGAACGCACTGAACCATGAACTTGCTTTATTTTACCAAATCAATTCAGCGCCTTATCTCTTACCTGGGATAAGACGGTTGTCCTTGGTGAGTGCCTTGAACGTATTCACACCGTCATCGATCGCCCGTTCGACGTCGTCCATGATGTTGTTGGACGAACCGCGAATCACGATTGTGGCTATGGCAGACTCCTCGGATTCTGTGTGCGAAATAAGGAAATATGGGATTATGTTCGTTTTGGAATAACTAAATAAGACAAGGTTGTACGATAACGATTGTGAGCGATTTTCCTCATTTTTCTTCGGTCATAAGAATACAATACAATGTTACCGGTCAAACTCCTAAAACATAAAACCATTTTATTGATTTCAATGTTGTCCGTTGCTTACCTGACAGGTTTGTCTGGAATTGTTTCTAATTCAAAGATATTAAATATTTCCGGGATCAAGATCAATGATTAACTCTGCACCCAGTGAACAACAACCTAATAGGCCATCAACTCACGCTTACCCTGCTTGAAAACCATTTATAACTTATAACTTACAAATATCAACACACCATCAACCCACATAACCAACACTCACCCTGCTTGAATGAAGACAATGACATTGGTCATGTATTGTCTAGCTATTAGCCCATCCACACCTTCTATTCAATTAACAAAGATTTGTGTAATTAACTCTAATCAGAGAGCCAGCCATCAACCAATCAGTGACTCACCCTGCTTGAAGACAATGACATTGGTCTCGCCAATCTCGTCGACCTTGACCTGGTCCACGTGACCCGCCTCCTCAGCCGTGGGCGGCGTGATCCTTGGGAGTGGCGTGGCGCCAATGGCTTTGCACAGGCGGCGCAGATCCCACTTGGACATGAGGCGGACAACAAGGAGATTGTACTTATTGCAGTAGTGCAGGTACAGCTCGCCTACTTTGCCGCCTGACACGATCACGGTGGCACCTGCAGGGGATTAAATGTAGTGACTTGATGAACGAATCATTTTTGGTCATACGGGCAAAGCCGTCATTTAAATCATTCAAACAATGCATCCAAACTTTTGATTATAGGGGAGGATGAGGTAAGTTGACCATGCGTCCAAGTTGACCCAGGCATGATTTATCATATAACGCAATTAAAAATTGACAAATTATGGCTCTAGATATGTACATAGGTCGATAAAACATTCGTCCGATTTATCAAGTCACCGTCGCAAATCCCCATGTTGGAGAAAATTATGTTTAACATTTTACACCCAAAAAAGTAAATTTTAGCGTATTGACCATTTTGGTGCATTTGCGTTTATGTGCATTGAAAAAGCAGGTCTAATTTATTGAAAACATGTATAAGGACTTCAAATACAATTGTCCAAGAAAATAAAAGAGCAAATATACATAAGTTGTGAGCAATACGTGATTTTGTGATTGAGGTCAGAGTGGGGTAAGTTGACCACCCTGGTTGGGGTAAGTTGACCAGGGGGTCAACGCACTTCAAACAGAAGGAAACATTCAACAATTAAGTCTTTTCATATAAGAAACTTTTATCCAGTCTGTATATTATGTATTTTAGCGGAATAAGCGATTTACTACAGCTTTGTGTATTTTTTTTTAAAAATCGAGGGTTGCCCAGCTTCAAGTCATACGGTTGGTGTTTGGACAACAATCTAATATCCATGTTGATATCCATAGTGGTTTATTTAATAAATATGATCACGTTAATCATATACTAAGAAAATAATCAAC
>LQRL01101162.1:19460-45060 GCA_001703475.1 Hydroides elegans
ACAATATCAATGATATTCTAAATACATTTTCACATCAATAGTAAGTGCTTGTTCATACCGATTGTAGATTCTAGTATAGATTCTTCTACATCACTTTTTAGACCTGTGGCACTCTGACATCGCCCTCATCCACTTGAGCGAGGACGTACCAAGTGGTCAAGAGTCATTGCCGCATATCCAGAAAGTGTCGTTGCCCATATCCGACAATTCTAGTTTCCCCCTAGATGGCCAAGAGTGCATTATGAAAGGATGGGGATGCACTGAAAGTGGTAGGTGTATTAATGTTAAGCAGATGACATGTTTATTTGCCGAATACTCGCATACAATTTGAAAAGGTCTCTCAGTGGAAGACATCGAATGACGTCGAAAGGATGTCTCGATATTGGTATGTTAAAAACTTTGAAATTCGCGACGAAGTCGGACGTGAAAAGGACGCTTATTTGACGCAAGAGCGTTCAGGAAATCCGGAATCCTTTACACTGGACCTGAGGTCGTAATGTCGTCGTCACGTCCGTAAACGACGTAACATGGGCAATCCTAGTCGCTTGAATTAGTGTAGCCACAAACATGGACTTACTTGATCCGTAAAATTATGTACATGTATTTTTTTAGAAAAAATGACACTTTTAAATGAATGATTTACCGTTTTGCCGTTTTTATCATTTACCGTTCCTTAGGTGGTCCCGTATCGGACGTAGCCAAGGAAGTGGTGCTACCCAAAGTGAGCGACCACGAGTGTTTTCGCTACTGGCATGTGTCCGCGATGAGTCGCCTGTGTGCAGGGTACGACTTGGAGGGCATGGGCATATGTCCTGGAGACTCGGGTGGTCCTCTTACATGCAGGGTAAGTCCACAAAAAGTGTTATTAAATTAAAAAGGGCACTGTTTGCATTTCATATATACTTTACATAGTGATTGCACTTTTTTTCTTTTTTCTTACTATAAAGTTATTTAAATGAGATGACATGTATCGTCTTTGTGGGCTTCGAAGCCGGTCTTATATCTAACTGACCATGCAGTTAATATCGAATAACAGAATCTGATCCATTTCTCTGCCTTTTCGGTGATGCCGGGTGTTGAGTACCATAAGTAAAGAATATTTTGTAAAGAATCTCATTTGCACTTTAATTATTTTTTCAACGCGTTGATATCAAAATGGCATTCTTTGATAACTTGAACTATATATCAACACACATATCAAAACGTTCGGAGAACAATTAAATATATAACATTTTGATATTCCTGTACATGGTTTTTATCGGTTACAGAATGAGCGCGGCGAATGGATCCAAACGGGCATCGCGTCGTTCACGAGTGGCAGTCAACCGGGACACGTGCCCGGGGCATTTACACGTGTGTCGCACTACGTATCATGGATCCGCAATGTCATTGAATAGAAGAGAACGCCATGAGCTGTTTCTTTAAAAGCGGTTCCTTAGCAGATCCAAGCTGGTTTGTAAATGTTGGAAAATACTTTTTATCATGAATATTTTATGAACTCTTTATTTGATTATTTATTTGTTGAATTACGTATCATGGATCCGAAATATTATTGAGTAGAAGAGCACCTCATGAGCTGTTTCCGCAAAAGCGTTTTAAGCAGATTTAAAATGACTTGCTAATATTGGAAAATACTTTCTATCGTGGATATTTTATGAACTCTTCATTTAATTATGTATTTATCGCATTGTGTCTCATGGATTCGCAATATCATAGAGTAGAAGATTGCGTCACACGAGCTGTTACCGCAAAACGTGTCTAAAGCAGAATTAAAGATTACTTGCAATTGTTGAAAAAAGTTATCTATCGTTGATTCATGAACTTAACATGAATTTGATTATTTGTCACATAAGACTCAGGGATCCGAAATTTTATCGAGTAGAGATCAAAATTGCGAATTAAGTTTTATTATAAATTGTCTAAACACACTATTTCATAAAATGATATAAAAAAAATACCCGATAAAATAAAGTTTTATTCATAAACTTATAAATCTTTGAACAACATGGCGAAGTTAAAAATTAGTGTAATATAATGATATGGCATTTTTGAGTTTTTATTTCTCAAACTTTCATGTTTTCTTGTATAAGAAAGTAAAATTCTAATAATTCCTTTAACAGTCATCTTTAGTCATGGGACCCGATTGTTCTTACAGGGTACATCATTATACTTGTATGTACGATTTGAAACGCAGCCCTTTGATCTTACGTAGACTTCTATATTAAAGGTAATCACTCCTTCACCCACAATGTGGTTAAATATAAATGAGTCATCAAAGATTGTTCCACCTTCAGTCCCACTCATATAATCCTTTAACCGAAACCTCCAGCTTAATTCCGTTTCGTTAAATTGTTTTTCTTGTGGCCATTCTATTATTTTTTTGTACGCTTGCAAGATACGGAATCGATCAACTCTTTTTAAAAGGCAATAAGTTTATCGAAAAATCACAAAACACAGAAGTAGTAGACCGCTAAACGGAGATAATCAAATTTATTGCTATAGGAATTTAGGCTACTACTGATAAAGTTCAAATTAACGAAAGAAGAGCATCACATGAGCTGTAACTAACAAACTGTGGATCCAAGCTGATCTCAACTGACTTTTAACAAAAATGAATATACCATCTAGCTTGGAATTTCGTGCTTGGGTTAATTCTTTATCTTGATAACAAACAATAAGATGGATCTATTGGTTATTTATTATAAGATGATTGTTTTTTTTTGTTATTTAAATATTTTAGGCTCTTTTAAGTTACATGTGTTCTGTTTGATGTTCTTCACGAAAGCTGTACGGCACATTACTGATTATAGGCGCGGATCAAGAACGAGAATATCGGGGCCCCAACGGTACATCATACCGAATTATACAAAATAAAGCCGAATGTGGTGCGCCATTTTTTTTCATTGTTTTATGTAGTTAACAAATAAGACGATAATGTAACATAAAGTTAAAAGCATATTATATGGAATAAATGACGTGCTTTGTTTTAGTCTGGATGAAATGACAACAATGTTTCAGATCAGTGTGATTTTAATCAAGAAAAATTTCCAATAAAATGTATGATTTTTTTTTATTATAAAATATGAGATTTTGGCAATCTCCATGGATGAATACATCCCTTTGTAACAGTAGTTAACTTTTCAATGTTTGAATGACTACAAAATATAGTATTGCTTTTGCTTTCTCTTCTGTATGCTGATAGGATAGACATACTAACTATAGCGTAAACATATAACATTTTACTTAACGTTCAAAAGAGAAAAAAGTCCTATAGCTCTATGATTAAATAGGCTATCAGTTAAGAATTTGTGTAAGATTGGAATAGTTTACTGTTGACGATTGAGACTTTTTTTTTTGCTTTTTGCTTATGGTAAAACTTCCAGGCCATCGGACGTGGGTGTGATTCACACAAATGTTCGATGACATCGGTGATAACATTTTGAAATGATCAGCTACAGAGTTATTACTCACCCATATGTGATCATCATATCTATTTTAGGCCCATGCTATGTAATACATAGAGATTATATAGACATCACCCAAATTAGAGAGCGATTAGAGTTGGATGAATCATAAAAAAAGAATATGATGCACCGGTCTCAAAATAGTCATAGGGCGCGTTCACGCAACACATTAGCGCGCAAATATAGCTAAAATTCGCTTTATGAACCAAAGGCACAAATGTCTACGCCTTTCGTGAACGCGGCATTAGCCCATAAAGGTTATGCATAAAATATGTTTTTTTTCTTTAGAAAATGAAAGATAAACACATCAAAATAAAATGACATCGGAATTCGCATTTTTATTGACAGTTGAATAAACTGTTGTTCGATTCAGCGTTTGACCTATACACAGAATTTTATATAGAATCTTCAAACATTATTTTATTATAATTCGAAAAAAAAAACTTTGCTTAGATTAGGTCAATCACTTTCTTAAGTCTTAGCGTAATCAAATATATTGCGAAGTCAGTCCATTTTATGATCAGTGAATTTTATCTTTTTCGATTTCTTATGTCACACATCTATTGTTACACAAAGTAAAACGCCAGCATTTTACAAGACTAATGATATTTACACAGTTCTATCGGCATAAAAGCGCAGCAATCCTTGGAACGGGACACTAAGTTACACCGGACAACTCACGAATCGGACAGTTTGTAAAGGTCACCTATCCGCTGTAATGACTATTTTGAACATGCTCAATCGAGCGAGTTTGCTTAGTTCGGAGGGTGAGTGGATTAAACAGTTTCATTGTAGCCTACTTTTACAGCATCCTTAATCTGACAGACATGATCTATTACGAAGAAAAATCCACCATTGTCCGAACATTGTTACCAGTAGCTACATCTGTAGCTTCCACCTGCATTTCGGTGCTTCCGAATTTGAGTACCAGTTTAATTTTCTTATATTCATCTGTGCCCAAGTCCAACAAACAAACGGACCCAAGTTCTTCCACACCAGGCATATCCGTGTACTTCACACCTTTAACGTCCGTCGCAAACAAGCGGCACGTGATGGTATCATTCTTGGCGTTGTCATAGATACGTTCAACAGTGTTGCCCGTAGCAACGAATGCTCCCTTAGCAACGAGCACATCAAACACGTTATCGCAGCGATCTCTACCGTCGGGATCGCGTACTTTGCGGTGCTTGTCATGTTTGAAGCGACTGAAAGGCACCTTGACGCCACATCCGTAAGTCCGACTTGCGACGCGCTCTTTGATTTCCGATGGTTTATGACCGAAGAGCACAGCGCCCTTGATAACCGCTAATTGCGCTTCGCTTGGTACGAGGACGGTTAGGCTTTGTGATTGGAACATTTGCTTGATGGCTTGTTGTAAATATTGACTATCGCTGAAACCACCGACCATCATAATATAGCGAAGACCGCTCAGTTTGTTGTTGCGTAACATATCTCGCACATGCGCGACAGTGTGTTTGATGGGCGACTCAAAGAAGCGCTTGACGACTGTGTGATCGAGCGTGATTGACCCGTTACGAAATGAAACACCCTCCGCGTTGTTGAACACACGATCAATGGTCTTTCCGGTGAACTTCCGGAAGCATTCACCGAGCGCATAGGGCAAGGTTAAACTAAGCTTACTCGATTCCTCCGCGCTGAATGTCTTCTTCACCTTTTCAAACTCAATTTGGAATTTGAGGTATTCGTGAGGACACATGGAGCGGAAGTGATTCATGAAGTCCTTGTTCAAGATCTTTTCTATGAAGCGCATGAATTTCTTGTCGACCTTAGTAGCGCCCCAGTCGCCGCCCGACGCGTGAAGTAGTTCGCGCACGTAGCCGTTTGATTCGATGACATGCGCAGTGATATCAACGGTGCCGCCTGTAAACAAAACAAGGAACTTCTATGTGAATTCATATAAAGCATGATGTACTTTTATTATATCATTATCAATTACAAATTAGCCAAACTAATATACTGTTATATGTCGCATTCAAACCTAAATGAAACATGTTGCTTTCGCAGAATATTATAGTAATTTGGCTGCACATGAATTTGTTTTAGACATATTTGATGCGGGGTATGTTTTTAAAAAACACATATTTGCTCTAAAAAACTTGAGTTAACCCCTTTGATATTTGCGGTTTGTCCTTCTACTAACATAGCGCTAACGTAACAGCATAAGCATAAACGAATTTACAAATCAATTGCTCATTTGATACGTCAGCACAAATTCTAAGCCTAATGTGAAATTTCGACCATTATCATCTTTGAATACTTACCGCCGCAATCGAGCACGAGGTACTTGGTTCCGCTAGGAAATGCGTTTTGACCGGAAGTAGAGGAAGAGGAATTGCCGAGCAGACGACGACAATACAGGGACGCAGCTTCCGGTTCTAGTGCCAGAAGGAGGTTGCGCGAATCTTGCTCTGGGATCAGTCCGGCCTGGTTTAAAATATGAAAGATAATTGTTGAGTGTCATTTGCGAAGCATTTATTGAATTGGCTGTTGATATTAGGCATTGTCGCTGATATTTACATAGAACATTTAAGCTCATGCATGGAAGAAATCAAATTGAAGATCAATGAAATGTCAGTTAATATAATACTAATGAAATTATAAAACAAGGTTTGCGGCGAATGCGGCGCACAAAATTTTTATAGCACAGAATGGCAGACGAAGTAAGTATATTTTTTTATTACTGCCATATATGTGGGAAAAATAAAATAGATATTGAGATAAATACTATTTCTGGCAGTTGATAAAAATGAAGACCAAGCAGACAAAGCATTTCTAAAGCTTTAATGTCACAGGGAATTTAGTCATCAAATGATTCATTGGAATATTCAAATGTGTGATCATACGCTACACGTACAAAACGAAAGTAATTGATGTCAACGCTATTAATGTTGAAATCACAAATTTAAACAAGTTTATTTTTTATCAGGAATTACTCAGCATTCTAATCGAATACTTGTAATAATGCATTAGGCAATGTCCATAAGATGGCATGTAAGGACGTGACATCAAAAGAAAATTATGATTTTGGCCCACATTAAAATTTTCCTGGACGTCTATTTATGTCCGGAAGTCGAATGAACATTCCTATGCCCGATTTCGACGTGACGTCAGCGCAACGTCCTTTTCCTATATACAAGACGAAAATCATGTCCGTCATATTTTCATATGTGCGCAAATTAATACTACCTCTCTGACCGTCTTACCAAGTAGCTAGCAAAGTTTAAACTAAACTAACCATGTGTGCAGATATTCGCATGAATGCTTTGGACTCCTCCGACCAAATGGCGGGAACAGTGACAACCCAGCGAATCAGGGCGTCTTCCGGTATGCTGAACCAAATAGTAAATATGACAACGCTAAATTCATGGTAATGTGATTCAACAAAAATATCTTGGTTAAATGAATAAGCATATAAATTAAAGTTTGCAAATGAAAACCATGTTCCTTTAGTTACAAATTGTGAAATGTAAATAGCTTTTTTAAATTGTTGCTAGGCATTATACCATCACTAGGCAACGTTAGAAATGTAACACGTTATATATTACTTGAATATGGTTGCTCATCTTGTTATGAGGGGGCACACGGGTTACACTATTTTTGTAGGTTTCCTTTTATAATTTAAATAACCACATGACTTCTATACCTGCCGGTTTCGAGTGCAATCGCTCTCAGCATGTGATTCTTCAAATATCGAAGCGCCTGTGCGAAGATATCGCGAGCGGGGAACAGAGTTCCGTCGACGGTCGCGACGGTCGCTTTCTCTTTCACACACTGAAAAAAAAAAAGAATTCATTAATGAAAGCGACAAAAAGATAATAGTTGGTCTCTATGATTCGGTCCATAATTAGATCATTTGTCATTTTCTCTATTACACACTGCAAAAAAAAAAAAAATGAAAAATTGAAGAAAAAAAACTTAAATGGCGCGAAACATGTGATTCTTCAAATAACGCAGCGCCTGCGCGAAGATCTCGCGAGCAGGCATCAGAGTTCCGTCCACGACCGCGACGGTCGCTTTCTCTCTGACACACTGCAAAAAATGTCTTTGATCGTGTTCTTTGTTTTGGAATTTTGTTGGAAGCTTTGTCGCTTTCTCTTTTACTCACAGCTATTCAAATTTATATATAACTAATGTTGTGTTTTTTTGTATCATCTTTATGCATGTCGATGCATATATACAATAGAATTACAAAGGAAATTAAAATGTGTCACTTGAAATAAAGCAAAAGCAACTGTACCCTGAAAACTTTGATACTATGAAAGAGCATCGTATTTCAATGCACCGAAATCCATTTAGAACTCTTATGAATATAATCATTAAACTAAAGG
Source organism: Hydroides elegans (assembly GCA_001703475.1). NCBI lineage: Eukaryota > Metazoa > Annelida > Polychaeta > Sabellida > Serpulidae > Hydroides > Hydroides elegans. The sequence continues at coordinate 27,274 of LQRL01101162.1, forward strand.
TAGAGTCTATTTTCTTAAGGATGACGATTTAAGTTTTCTGCCCTTAAGGAGTGTTCACGCAAAAAAATATCCCCAATTTTTGCGTGAACAGAGGGGGTAAATTGCTATGTTTTTATACAAAGGTGGAATTAGAAAATATCGGGTTTCGTGCTATTTTCCAAACTTTTTCATTTGCGTGAACACGGCCATATGGTTGTCACTTTAGCAAACTCATATTACTTTGGACGATTTTTGGATATCTATTCTTTGGTGTTATTGGCCTGTTAAAGCTTTGCATAGCCAACGGTTTTTAGGCTTATGAGATTTATCACACTGAAACGATCTTGGCACATGTAACTTTTGTCGCGACACCATGGCACTAAATTCATGTATCAATTAATGGAAGCATGATATAAAAATGGCAGCCTTATTTAAAAGGGAAACTACTTTAGTATTTCTAGAATCTTTCTATATAGAATTTCAATGGTTTAAAACAAAATACCCAGTAAATTTCATTGATAACATAATGGTGGCATACCTCGATGTTCCAATTGTTTTTATTTTACGGCAAAAAAAGCTTCCTATTCGATATAGAAACAAATAGCATCACATCCGATAAGTTCGACTAAAATCTATAAAAAGATGTGCGGATTATCAGTCAGGCAGTCCTTTTGGAACGCGAAAGGCCTAGTTCAATACTGGTTGGTAGACGAAATATGTACCTTCTAAACTATTGTTTTTTTTTTTTCTCATTTTAACCCCATTATACCATATGCACGTTGAGCACCAATTTTTACTCACGAAAAACATTTTCAAATGATGATAATAACAAACAAAACAAATCCTTAATTTAACCTAGTTTTAGTCGTTATAATTACCTTGTGTTTGTGAAGCACCATCTTGAACTGCCTAAAGAGTAGCAAGTCGGTTGAGCCGTGTTCGGCTTGAGCCTTGCTGTATTGCTCTTCGGCCTCGTAGCCGAAGGCCACGAAAGCACCCCATCGGTCAGTGAGCACGCTTGTCGGTGCCTTGTAGGACTGAAAGAGAAGTAAGGTATAACTATGAATGAATTGGATTTCAATCCAATATAGTAAGGATTGCTAATTTAGGATTAATACATAAAAAACATATGAATTAACACAAATTGATTAATCAATCTAAAACTGTCAATAGGTTTACTTTTCTTCCACAAAACACAGGCTGGGGCCTTCTGACAATTTTTTGTCGCCTTATCAATTTCATCCATAGCTTGTGCATTCAATTTCATGTAACTAAGTTTAAAGATAGTACAGCGTTTACACATGCTTAGAGCCAAATCTTCGAGCGTGGCCAGAGCGTCATAAGAATATATAATGATATTCTGAGGGGCACTCAACGATTTATTTTTCTTTAAATGTTCAAAATGTTTGTTCTGAACTTGCAAGCAAGAAACCCGAAAAAGCTACTGCAAGAAAATATACCATCTCCTACCAGAATAAAGATTTCAAGAAATCAAACTTTTATTAGGTTTTTCTCTCACAGAATCGTTTACAGGGACTAAATTTAGAAACATCTGCATTAGTTGACATATTCACAAACATAATCATAGAGTAAAATAAACGTTTCGAAAAAAATCTTTGTTCTGTTCTGAAAAAGTTGCAAGCAAGGAAGAGCTGTTACAAGAATAAACATTTACCCGAATAAATCGTTGAGTGCCCTCGTATTCTAAGGGTCTGTTCACACTGGAAGCGACACGCGACAATATACTTATATGTTCTTTATAAAACTGGCGACAGAGAATCGCCTGTTTTATAAAGAACAAATAAGTATATTGTCGCGTGTCGCTTCCCGTGTGAACAAGCCCTTAATCGATTTTTCACATTTATATATATACTTGTATATCGACCATGAATATATGTAAAAAAAAACGAACCTGGAATCCTAGGTTTTCGCCCCAGCTCTTATTGACGCGTATATTCTCATGTAGCCTCGTTTCCGTAACCGTGGCGCGAGTGGAGAACGCGTATCCGCTGAAGGTCGTTCCAAGGTCAATAGCGGCGACCAAAACAAAGTCGTCGCTGGTTTGCATCAAGGCAGTGGTACGTCTGTTGGTGCCGGGGTTAACGATATATATATGGATAATGAATAATTATAAATATATGTATATCAATATAGATATAATGAATAATAATATTAGCAAAGAATTCTGATTTATGTCGTTGACTATTGTTGTGTTCTAATTTGATAAAAGAAAATGTATTGCTCGAGAGAAGGCAGTTATTTAAAATTACATCTGATAAAACTGAATGATCAGTGACCATCGTCTACAGCTTACAGATTAAGAAAATCACAACGGATAAATTCCGGAATGTATCAATTTGTTAACAATTAATAAACGTAAATTGATTTACGTTTTTGGCGTTAATTGCAGCAAAAAACTATTCTATCAGGCATATTTAATAATGCTTCAAATATCGGATGGTTTATCTTCGGAATTACATTCAAGACCTTAAATGATATATTCACTTTTTCATTCACAGTATTTCATTTTTGAACTTTGAAATTATCAATATAATATTTCAAAAATTACAAACCTGAACATTCTTATACTATTTATCCAATTAAAAAGTCTAAACTAGACTTTAACAAAAAAGATCCAGAGTATTTCAAATTTGCTGAGCCGCAGCAACTTTGCTAAGACAACTACAGTCAATAATTTCGGTCAAGCATTGCACTAATCACTGCAGCATTGGAAGTGCTAAGGCAATCTGAAGGCTTATGATACATACAGCCTTTATATATAGTAATCGATGCTTTCATTTTAGGGGTTTCCCGCATTGTGCGTCATCAATGACACATCTCATTAAACCTAATTTTTTCCGACTGATTTTACTTTGAAAAACAAAATTTTGAGGAATTTAAGAAAAGCGTGACCGTGGCCTGTAATATGTTTAAGGTTCATATTTGGAAACAACTTTAAATGAAATTAATTGATGATGAATTTAGATTGAGTTTGATAAAAAAAAGTGAGAAAGAAGTATGTTTAGGTCCTTAAAACAAATACAAGAATCCAGATATTTAGAAGAAAATAATAGATTGATATACTCAATTTAGATTGTCATAGATTATTTTTCTAATTATAACTTGACGCATTATTTTCAATCAACACATTCATTTTCTCATGAAATATGTACCGGTGATGAACAAATATTCAAAAGAAATTAATACATATACAATGCATACATGTTGTGCACTATGAAAGTTTAAATAAAATTTCAGGAATACTCAACAACGGAAAATTAAGATGCAAAAGGAAGACGGAAGAGTATGTAACAAAATAAATCATAAAGATGGACAACGCTTTTCGAGGAATACTAAATGACGAAAATGGGAAATTGAAATATCCAACACAATTGAGAGCAATTTGCTCATTTTAAGGCGAATTCAATGTTACTGGTCCATATATAAATTGCTTGTAATTTACCCGTCCAGTCTGATATATCATGCTCTCTTGATCATTATACAATTATTGCCAAATATGTTGAAATTCTAAAATTCGTTTATTATGATTTTGGCAGCGAAATCCCAGGCACTGCTCTATTTTTGCAACTTTTTTTGGCAACTGCAACTTCTTCCGTGTTATATCAGTAAATGTTTACAAATAACAAAAACAATGATAATTGCTCATTGAATATAAATCAGATTATTAAAAAATATTAAAGTCGCAGTAAGCAAGTAGTCTTTTTAGTATTTTTCAACAAAACTTTTACAGATAATCAAAAACATGATAAGTTTGATATTTTTATACATAATGTTGCGAATACCGTGTTTTTTTCTCCAATTTAATTATATTTCATTTAATATATTGGTCATATGATAACATGACATTTTATATACAAGATCTTCTTTAACAAAACACACATTTTAACTTATTACTATACATCAAAGTACATTAAGATAAAAGTAATGTTGTAGAATGTAACATTGAATATGCAACAATGAAATACAACATATTGAACAATGGATGTGGGCTTTGAATAGAGTTCTTAGAGGAGGGAAATTCACGAACTTTTCACCTACAGAACATACCGAAAAGACCCTGAACTTTTATTGTATGCAGTGCATGGCCTATTATGTGTCGTGGATATGTTTCGTTTCCGAGTGGGGTTTGATGGAATAAATGTTAGGAAATTAATTTTGGTGGGCCAACACTCCTTTTTCCACAACAGGTGCATTAAGCAAAACTGTATTCAATGTTATCAAGTTGGTAAAGACGTGTACATTTTAAAGATTTTGAAACAAATTATATGTGAATGAAAAACGAAAAATCTGCAATCTGTATTTTCAATATTCATCAATATTAGCTGGCGATTCACAAAAATAAACGCACATATGGGGTGGACATAATGATAGGGTCATGGAGGACACTTTAGTTGCGGGGGGACATAAGGGTAAAGACACGCGCTTGCGGCACAGCGATATTCAATAAAGAGAATATAGTAAACCCTGCGATATTGCGATATTAGGGTTTACTATATTTTCTTTATAATATCGCTGTGCCGCAGAAAAATTCCACAAGCGCGTGTCTTTACCTTAATGGTATAAGTGCGGAGGACAAACTGGTCATGGGAAGACATTTTGGTAGAGCTGGGGAGGACATATTGGCAAATGGCTAACGGGATGACATAATGGTCGGGTTGACATAATGTTACGCAACACACATTAATGTAGGCTATGCTCTATATTCCAATATTAATTGTTATTATCATTGGGAAATACCGAATTTGTAACACAGTAACCTGGTTATAGTGAACATGAGAACAAATACAGTGTTTATCTTATAGATAGATGTTGAATTGCAACGGCAATTCATCCTTTTTAACAGAATGACAACCACTTTCACTTTGATTATACACCTGGCTTAAATAACCATTCGTTGAATCGTGGGTATTTTGCCCATCTTTCAAGGAGTGGTTTTCAACCCCCTTCTTAAATTCGTTTAAGTCTCCCTCATATCCAACATTAGTGACACCATTTGATTTGTCCTTTTTAGTAGTAGAATTTTCTTGTGCTTTCGCTATGGTTGTTTCATTGACGATTTTCTCTTCGGCTGCCAGACGCTCATGTCGAGTACCATGCGAAGTACCAACATAGTACATGGCGTACCAGATTACACAAACAAGTGCAGCATAAAGACTACACATATAGAACACACTTTCAATGACCGTCTCCTCGTATAAGTATCCATAGAGGCTCACTTGAAATACACCGCATAGATTGGTCGTGAAATTCAACATGGCGATAACGACAGCGAGTAGAGCTATATAGTTGTTGACCCATACGTAGGCAGCGCCCCAGATGGGTCTATGTAGAAGTCCGAAGCAAATGGTGGACACCCAAAGGCCTGGTTTTGTACGCGTGCCCCAAAACACAAACATCAATGCAGCAACCAATTCACCATGTACAAGGACCCACATCATACGCAGATTCGAGACCCGTTTCGAAATTAGAATCGCTATAAGCCGGGCAAGCATGCCGCTGAAGTTAAGCATGGAATTCAGCAGCGCACCTTCTTGGTTGCTGAATCCGAGCCCGCTGTCTACTGCATACACTGTTATGTAGATAGCCACACCCGTTTGGCAGCCGATATGCAGCACGAAAAATAGTGCCAATAAAACAAACATGAGGACACCGAATCGACCGTCGCCCGCGGCCCAATGTGAAGGTCGAATAAGGTCACGCCAAGCGGAAGAGGGTTTGTTGACCGAGGCGCGAATAGCGTTGGTTTTGCGGCATTCCATAAAGATAAACATCAGCGCCATTAGCCACATGTAGCACGATACGATCCAGTAGGCGACTTGGATACGTGAATCGTCACGGAAACGCGAATCCAAGTCCTGTGTTTCCGGTATGGCATTGACGCTGTCGTATGACGTACTATCAGTCTGTGTAAAGTCATCCATAGAATATAACATCCCTTCAAACAACCCTTTCCACTTGCTATACCCCCGCGCCAAATACGCATACATGTCCATCCACCCATTACTGTAACAATCCATCCCTGGATTATAGACTCCATCCTCTATATATCCATAAGCGGAAGTAGTATTCGTTCCATTTCCGGTTCCGCCGCCATCTTCTTCCGGTTGATCCGAGACGAACGGAATTGCAATGAGAGGACCGAGGACCTGTCCGATTGGCCAACCCATGTGTAAAGCCTGAATGGCGCCCGTACTGTCGGCGCCCCAGATGGCTAGGAGGACACTGTTGGCCACTGAATAAAATATATCAAAATAAAAATAATATATAAATGTAAAATACGTATTTTACGTTCGGATGGGACACGTAATGCCGGCGCCCCAGATAACTAGGAGGACTCTATTGGCCACTACAAAATATAGAAAAAAAAAGAATAAAAGCAATAGGTGAGGTCAAATTCAAAGTTGCGCTTGGAAGGCGCATGTGCTGTCGGCGCCCCAAATGGCTAGGCGAATTCTAGGAGGACGCTTTTGGCCACTATAAAACACAAAAGCAATCAAATACATATATCATTATATCTTTACTTTGAATCAGAAAAAAAATCTGGGATGAGTTCCATTTCATTGCACAAAAAAGCATATGCACAAAATAGGTTATTGCAATGTATTTATAGTGATGGCATGTGATTTATTAATGATTCACCGACGATGATGATGATGCTTGACAAAAAACATAATCTTGGGTCTTAATTGAGAATATATTCCTCAAACATTTCTGGTTCATTCCCATAAAAAGAAAATCAAACAGCTGTTGCATTGTTGCTAACAAATGACTATTTAAAAGGAATTCGTTATTTTTACAGGACCCACGGACAATGCCTTACTTATTTTCAGATGGCAAGCAATCAAGTGTTGATATTTTCGTTTCTATTTCGATATCACACATAATACAGAAGGAGTTTTCCAAATAAAAAGTTTTATTTTAGACTACTTTGTACTTTCACTTTGAAAACTACACATGCTTACAAGAATTAGTTGCAGATTCAATGCGCAAAAGTGTTATCTATGCAGCCTAAACATGTATAGGCATATATTTTAAATATGTATGTTTTGAATTGTATGCGATTTTATATAATCTATGAAAAATTATATGCATTTTCTAACGTTTGATTAGACATTATCATTAAAAGCCTGGCCACATGGGTGCTTTTTATATACAAACAAACCCTTAATCTTTTTAACATGGCACACACTCGAACGCTTTTTGTGGTTTAAATAACTAGACGCCTTGTTTCAGTTTTCATAAGAATACAATAACAAGCGGTATATATAATGTTAAAAAGTGTGGAAACGCTTCCCGTGTGGTCAGGCCCTAAATGTTTAACATGTCTTACTTGGCGGAAGTATACCGAAGAGAACATTCTCGAAGAAGTCGAACGTGGCATAAGCCCACAGCTGGGTGCAGAGAGGCTTCAGGGCCACAAGACCTCCACCAACCACAAGGACGAAACACACCACCATGTCCGCGTAGTCACCGAACCTGCAGGTTGTAAAAAGATGTATAGAAAGTATGGGATTTAAAGGAAATGTATTTCGTATCTAAAAAATATAAAGTTACACAAGAATTTACAGTTGAAGCTACATGTAGATAAGTCTTCCTTGAGCAATCATTGTCCAGACGAAAGAGTGATACTTATTACAGCTTTCGCGGTTTACGTCTAGAAGATATAGATTCGATAAAGCGCCCGAACTGCAATTATAAGTTCGATTATCAACCCTTTCACAGCTTTTACTTAAACATTGAAATATGATATGCAATTTTATTTGTTTTCTATATATAGCACTTTTCTATATATATATAGCAGTTATGCAAAATGTATATATGAATATGTAATATGCTGCGACTCTTTTCCACTTCCACGTACGGTTCCATTTCTTTGATCTTCAAAAAACAATAAATGATGCAACCAAAAATTAATTCCCATAAAACTGAGGCCCACATTTTTATAATCTTTGCATGATGTCTGTCCGATAATATCCATTCCCACTCAACACACAACCCCACCATGAGCTCATGGGGACGTAAAATAACTCATATGAGGTCAGCATGAGGTCATGATGAGGCTCTGTGTAGACTCGGTTACCTGTCACTAGCAGTTGCCAATGGAGCCCCGACCGTTGCGCCAACGAAGCCCATGGCGAAGGCGTATGACATCTCGGCCGTTGTTGCGTTGAGCCGTTCGCGCAAGTCCGGAAGTACCGCTGTTGCTAAGGAAGTGCGCATGCCCTGTCAAGAGGGTAAAATTGAAATAAAAAGCACAGATTGAAAACGCTTTTCTCAGCGTCAATTCGTAAAATGGTTTGCTAATTACGTTCCCGTAAAGCAACAATGAAAATGACGTTCCAATATTTTTTTTTCTAAATCTTAAACATCATTTTAGCCACCAAATGTAAAGTTTCGACTCTAATATCATGGCGTTGAGATATCATCACAAGTCCGGAAGTACCGCTGTTGCCAAGGAAGTACGCATGCCCTATCAAAGGGAATATGCATAATGGAAATAACCAGAACCAACCAAAAATATTACTGTTATAAATACTCTACAAAGCGACAATTAATTGAATTCTCAATTTATTGAATGCTTTGCCCTTTTTTACCACAAAACCAAATGACGTTTAAACATCAATATAATATCACTCCATTTTTACATATAATTAAACAAAAAATAGTTTAAGCTCTAATGTCGTTGAGCCGTTCGCGCAAGTCCGGAAGTACCGCTGTTGCCAAGGAAGTGCGCAGGCCCTGTAATAAGAGGAAATGTGCTTAATAGGAATGAACAGAATTTTTAAAAAAAGCAATATTAATGTTATCAGTGGTAATGAAATGGCAAGTAATGGTATGATTTTTGCCACAAAAAAATGATAGATGACGTTTAAATATCATTGAATTTCTCTCCGTTTTAACATATAACTTAGCATCAAAAGCTATCAAATCCAATGAATCTCCAATGTCGTGGCGTTGAGACGTTCGCGCAAGTCCGGAAGCACCGCGGTTGCCAAGGATGTGCGCATGCCCTTATAAATGGGAAAGATGCATTATAGGTATATATGCTGAGACATGCTCATAACCATTTTGTTCCCAGTCTTCCCATGCACCTTTCTTATTTAGATTTTTAACAAGGATTAAACGTTTTCATATATTGAGCCGGAGAGCAATTTATTATATGTGAGCAGAGTATTTATTGAGTATTTATTGATAAAAATATAGATAAAACCTCGATTCTCTCGATATTTGTATATGCATATTATATTCAAATATGTCTGTATGAGTTTTTACTTGCACTTTTGTTATCTATAATAAGGATATTATACAGTTGGGATAACCTCAGAATTAAATTTTTCATTAAATGTATAAATATCTTTGATGTCTGGATGTGGCATTAAAAAGGGTATCTTTGCTTGAATTATTGCCTTATAGTGACTTATAATAGAAAACGTATGTTGTGTGCGTTGCGTTGGCAGCCTTATAATTATTACTAAATTATTAAAAAAGGTAAACTGTGATTTGTTGCCCACTTAATAAAACGCCGCCTAGCTGATAATAAAATGTTTTACTGTATATCTATAGATATCCATCTATAGACGGGGTAGTATGGCTTAACTTTCTGGATTTGAAAAATGTAGGGAAAATCGTATGAGCAATAGCGACGCAATGAAAAATCATTAAAGACCAAAAGAAAAATCTTAAGGAAATAACCTCTATAACTTGTGTATCGAGGTCAGTTCGAACTGAATTTAGGCAAGATAATTTACCATGTAATTCCCCCGTAATATTTTAATACAGCCTGCTTGTAAAATGCATAGCATTCCTTATTTGGAATGGTTGAATTATTTTGCTATTTTGAGAAAACAATAATTGCATCAAACTCATACGCCATAGAATTAAATTTGCATTTTGAGAACATTGCATGACGACCGTCGTACGTCATTTGATAAGATTGCATAATATTAAGATATCTATGTTTTAAGTGCAAATTTAAAAAAAAAACTTTTGTTAGAATTCAAACTCAATTCAAATTCTATAAGTAATAGCAGGAAAGAAGAACAACATTAATAAATATAATGTCTTATCATTAATAAACAATTGTGTTGATCGATGTACTTTCCAAAACATGATCACCTACTTGAAAGTTTGAAATTTTGAGATGGAATATTATGCTGATGGGATCAAATTTAAATAAGGAAGTCATTGTTTGCATCCCTTCAAACTTTGGGGCCTAATTCTATCCAAATTCGATATGATAGGGGAACCTTGATCTTTTTGCTCATTGTAATATAAATCACAATAGTTTTTGTCGCCAAAATTGAAGGAAAACATCTCATTTGACTGCTCGGTTATAATCACTCAAAATTCAATTAAATATTTGATAATTTTTTTGTTGATATATGAAATAAGCTCATAAGCCCTGTTTCCTGGTTTTTTACCATAACTGTTCTAATATGGGACCACATTGCTTGTAAGTTTTTATAAACCGCGCATTCAAACATGTTGCAGAATAAACATTTTTCTTTAGATTTTCTGTGCACTTTAGCAACAATCATCAGCCTAAAAGCAGGTAATAATTGCATAATAGTAAAACTCACTTTTTTCTTGATTAAAAAATATTAATAAAAATGTGTTATATCAATCTAAAGCCGCGATAACGCAAAAAAAGCTCCTAAATTTTGCACGAACAGAGGGGATAAATCGCTGTTTTTATTCAAATGTGGCTTCCGAGAATTTGGTTTTCGAGCTATTTTTACTTCCTTTTTTGGTTGCGTGAACACGGCCTTATTCTAAATTTGTAATTTTAGTTGGAAGATAGATCGATATACATTATATATGAACAAACTGTCAACGTACCTGAGCAACCCACGTCAACACGAAGACGCAGGTCTTGAACATCCGGAAGCGCCTGTGGCTCGAGCCCACGGCTTCACCTGCCTCTACCGCCTTGCTCTCATTGGGGGTTGCTTTGGATTTGATATCCATGGCTTGTTCGTTTAATTTGACAGATTTTATCCTTTAAAGGAGTTTATATATGAGCACTTGTATGATATTGACTCATCTTTCAATAAATCATACAGAATAAACTAAAATATATTACTATTGTTTATTTATGTGTATGAGTTCATGTATGAGTATTTGTATGACTGTTTTTTTTTATAATATGCTTTAATTCATAGGAATAACGGTATTTTGACTCGTGTATCTATTGGATACGCAAATCTATAGTAAAATGTTCAATTTGATTACTTATTAACTCATAATGAAGCACGCATTTTAATACAATAATATGTTGACATTTTGATTGAGATTATTAGTGAGATTTTGCAAAGAGACACAGATGTTGAACTTCTCATGGGCTCGAAAAGATCATCTGAGTTGAACTCAATCAACTGTCCATTTTGGAAAACAGGACAAATCAGCAAGGACACCCAGAAACTATCAATAAGTTATTATTGTATAATAGTGCCCTTAGTCTACTATATACGATTAAATATGACCGCATGAGGTAAAAGGTCGCGATAAGTGAAAATATCGTGTTGCACTATAAATGAAAATTAAATATAGGGCATTGGTTAATTTCGAATTCTGGATTCATTTACACTGTTTAATTGACACCTCCAAGTCCGGCTACAGTACTTTTAACGATAAAAGAAAATGGCTTTGAATTAGGTGAAAGAACACTTGATATGTGTTGAACAAGTCTTCATCTTAGTTTAAGTATAGTTATGAATGGTTTACATAATATCAAAAGCACATGTTTTATACACTTACATGTAATTATGTTTTGTTTAGGTCCTTCACGTGAGTTCGACATCTTTTTCAATCTAGGATAGTATAACTTCATGTAAACTTATCAGTAAAATTTGAAGTAAAATACATTGAACTGACCATGTTTGGGCATATCAATGAATGTCCTCCTCCTTAGTGGAGGATAGCAAGTTAATTTGAAAATGCAAAAGTCTTTAACATTTCATACTGCAAGGTTGATAAGGGTCAAGATTTTTTTTCTAATGTCGCAATTTTGGTTCTGACAGGTTCACATTCCCTTCTCCCTCCCGCCAACATTATCTCCATACTCTTGCACTACATCTCCCCCTCTTTCTCTGTACAGCACACCAGTACATATATCAAAATAACTTAACACTGAAGTAATCAGTAGAATTGTTCTCATTTAATGATATTATGAATACAGTGATGCAACAAAAAAAAGACCCTGGTAATTTCATACCGAATTCTATCTAACTTTTTAATTTCTATACGTCATCAATCGGATGAGTCAATTAAATACGGGTAAATTAATCACAATTCAAGAGCCTCTTGTAAAGAACAATTGAAAGCAAAATTTCAAAATGAGCTTTAAGCTTGGTTTTCTATTCACGGACTATTACTAAATCAGACATGTTAATAAATAAAATTTCATCCAAAAACTTTTTCTCGTAATACAATCACATTTTGTAGTCTAAAAGTCTTGTAAATTGATTTGCTGTCGCGTCTTACAAAGCTGAAGTTTGTTAAATATCAAATAGATATTCACAATGTAGAACATGAATGTACGAGAAATGTAAAACTAGACCAGCAGTGGCGCACACTACTACGTAACGTTTCTTTATTGTTTTAATAGCATCATGACATTTCAACTCGACACGCTATTTATTTATTTATTTATTTATTGCACATGATAAATATTATAAACACACCATTAATGTTTAAAATAAGGCGCGTATTAAAAGGAGATGCGTGGCACCCTCTCAACTCTCTAATGAAATCAAATCCCTTAAAACCAAGAAAAAGTATTGGTTTAAAGTTCTGAGACCTGAAAAAGGTCCAGTTGACTATCATTCTCGTCCAAAACAATCGTAACTGTATCATCATCAATGCATGTGTTATCTGCTTTGGTTTCATTATCGCGTCGAGAAAGGGGATAATCAGTTTTCCTTGACGACGGTCCCTTACAGGCTAGAGACGCTTCATCTGTTGGATACTTTAGGGTAGTACTTGGATACTCAAGCGTGCTGTTAGGATACTTAAGCGTAGTGTTATTCTCAACCAACGAAGGATTATAAAGCGTCATTATATCTTGAGTTGCGTGCTCATGCCAGGTTTCTATGTGCTTTTCCATCGGCTGAGCCTGTTTGCTTTCTTCCGACACTTGTTTTGGCGCAGTACTATTTGATGATTTAAGGGATAGACGTGATCGACTAGATAAAGGAGTTGTTTCATGATTCGAAGCTTGACAAGCAGCGAATGCTGTGTTACATGAGATGATTGGGGAATAAGTATCATCAATAAATGTATTCGATTCTAGCGTGGCTAATTGTTTGATATGTTGAACATCAGACCCACAACTGTACAACACATTATTTTTGGAAGACGTTTGAATAAGAGATCGATCACGTAGACAAGGTCCCATAGATGATTTTTTATCTCTAGCTCCTATCACAGTTTCAGAATTATTCATTCCATATTTATCACAGTGTGAAGGAGACGAGTTACAAGTGATGTTAGGTGTAATAATTCCCGATGGACATGCATGACTTAACACGATGTGTCCAAGCGTAAGGGTATTGCCCTAGATTGCATCACTGTCACGATCACATCGCATATGATAACTATCCGGATCTATTTCATCGTCATCACGTGATTTGCTAGTGTTCTCTTCGAACTGCAATACAAAACATGACTCAGATTGCAAATTGTCTTTTGGCCATCCTACATGAGCGCCTTCCAAATTCCAAGAGTCAATTTGTGAGACTTTACTTCGAGCAGAATTCGTTTCATCCAAAATACCAGAAGCTTCATTTTCCAATAATTTACCTGACGAGCGACAAGATGCACGGGTTCCCTTCGAACAATCAGGCGAATCAACGGAGCTTTGAGCATCTACATATAAGTCATCGCTTGATTCATTTGCTGACCCTGAACCACCAATGAGAGAGTCGCCATTGGGCCCCAAAGGCGACAGAAAACCAACAGTTGTCGCAGAACAGTCACTGGTTGCAAGTGAACCATCACCGGTTTTCACCGAACAATCATTTGTTGTATTCGAGGTATCAGGCCGTGCAACCGGAGAAAGAATAGAATGGAGCATGGTCATGCCAAGCGAGAAGTTCCCGCCTTCTGAACGCACCGACATAGCACTCGCATCTCCTGCATTATCGCTCAGATTGTGTCCATTGTCGCTCACTTCTCCTCTAGTATGTCTCGGACCTTCTGCATTATCGCTCAATAATTCAGGGCTTTGATGACTCTTATCACCATCGCTCCTTGTTGTAATTGGGATCGCTTCAATGTTATTACTCGCCATTTGCGGACTGATCTGTTCCTTCCTCCTGTCATTTGTCAAAACACTGTGTAACGGTTTATGTTGTGTATTGTGTGATGTATAACTGGCCTCAATAATATTACTCTCCAATAATGACGAATTTGTCAACTCCTGGCTTTTCGAAATATCACAGTTTAATGTATCACCCAATGCTGATGTGCTCATATCAAAATCGGACATATCCAGCGAGAAATCTCCGCCAAAACGTTTCGTCATTGGTTTGTCTCGAGCAGCTAGCGAAGTCTTTTTCAACAGTTTTGATAACATAAGAATGTCATCATTAAAATCAGTTTCAGATTTCTCAAAAACACTCTCAATATTATTATTGTCAGTATCTAACAGACTATCAAATCGATCAGAGGCATCCAAATTTTTCGATTCATCAAAATCCGAAAAGAACGTTTTTGCATGACTTTCATCATTCAATTTAAAAATTTCATCATGACTCCACGCGTTTACGGCAGTATGATCTTCATTTCCCCGAGTGTGTCTCGCTGATATAGATGAATGGTCAGGTTCATCGGATATAACTCGTTTATCGGATGGGTCATCTAACCTAAATTCCCTCGCCTTTTCCTGAGGGCATGAGCTCTGACTGGCTCGCAGCAAAATACGCTGACTTAGTGGCAACATATCAGCATCATCATCATCGTCATCACTTTCTGAGTGCTCACATTTCTCTGACGTCATCACATCGTGTGTGTTGACATCAACCATGTGACCGGTCACGTGTTTCAAAGCAGTTTGCAGTGATTTAGTGTAACTATTGCTATGAAAAGGATCAGCTATGGGTTCGGAGGGTACAACCTTTGTCTTATGAAGAGGTTTACTCTGGTTGATTTGTGATGATTTGACTTTTCCAGGTTTCTGTTTCACAACAGAAATATTGTTACTGAGAGACTTCGAAGTTTGCTTGGATTTCACACTCTTTTTCACACAAAACGACATTGATTCTGACATGATAGAGTCTGCCAACAGAGAGGAAACAGACATGGGTTTTGAGGAATCAGATTTTCGCGTTTCTTTCTTATTGTCCTCTATGCCATTTCCGGACGGCTTAGATTTGGAGACTTTGGGAACGCTTATTAACACGTCATCAATCGAGTCATCTAAGAACGAGGGATTTTGCTCCGGCATATTGATCTTTTCCGAGTTGTCCTTTGCCTTTATACAAGTTTCATGTCGATTTTCAGAAGACCGGCAAGGTGGTTCATTCTCATTATTGTGACTGGTCCGATGTGCGCTCCCAGTATTCACGACTGACTTGGCATTTTCAGTGTAACGCCCACGCCCTTCAACGTTATGAATCGCATCGTCCTTAGATTTGTTCTCTGTCTTCCTTTGCAAGCGCTCACGCAATGAAAGCGACTCGATAGATGTCTCAATCATTTGGTCTTCATTGTTATGACCCAATCCGAATTCTCCTCGAGGTCTACGCTTTGAGGACGCAGCTAAATCATTATGAAGTTCGTTGTATTGCCTTTCAGCGAGTACATTATGCTTTAGGCTGCTATGCTGAGCATTGATAAGTGCAGATGCACCTTTGTCGTGCTGATAGCCACCTATCAACCCGGAAGTTGAAATCGAAAGCGAGGCCAGTTGTTCGCACGCATGCTTGGTCGGATCACTGGTCAAGTTTTCATCACTTTGGTTCAGGTTTTCTTTGTCTTGCTGTCGGTCTTTCTTTGTCGTTTTCTTTGCTGGAACAATTAAGGAGAACATATAGATTGAGAGACAAGTAATAAACTTGTAAAATTATGTCAAATTTTGTTTTACAGTTTTTAAGGCTTGGATCTTTATTTGTATAAGTGATATAGCTTTATAAGACGAACAGATTAATCATTGTGTTGTTTCAATAATATCTGGACCCATGATAAAAGAGCTGAATTTTGAGACGTTTAACGAAAAAACTACTTTAAAACAAGCTATTTCTGCCCCTCGCTAAATACATATAACACAATGTCGACTGAGTTCTTACGTCCATAATCAGGGTGTAGCACAAGAGTTGAAACCCTCGGTAATTTCGAGGGTAAATCAAGATTACCGAGTCAGAATTGAGGTACCATCGAAAAAGTACCCTGGTAGAAATATAATCATCCGAGGCAGAATACAGTCACTGTCGAAAAATACCGAGGCAAAATTGAATCTACCGAGGCAGAATTCAGGCAACCTCGAAAATATACCGAGGTAGAATTTTGGCTTATGCTATACCCTGCATAATCTCGACATTTATTTCAAAAACACGTATTTTCCTCGTACAAAATTGTTAATTGCCTAAAGATTTCAAAAAGCTACTTACGCTTTGCTTTAGTCTTGGCTTCTTCAAAGACTTGAACGAGATCCGGGAAACACTTTGCGAAAAGTATCTGTTCCTCTAATGTTACATGATAGTCACTATCATCCTTGCAATCTATATAAAAAATCAAAATTTACCAAATGATTTATTGAATTTGATGATTTCTATAATCAAATAGTTTTAATGAAAATTATTTTCGAAATATGTGGAAGGCAGATTTACATGCATCAAAAAATGATTGAATAAGTGTTTCGATTGAACTATTTTTTTTTCAAAAGTTATTTGAGTTCTGTTACAATGTAACTATCATAAGCTTAAAGGATATGTCTATACTTCAGAAGCACCCGTTGAGCAGTTTAAGCCTCTTGATACATAGGTCACATACATGCATGTTTGATACATGCTTAACATTATCTTGGTCAGAAAAAGAGACCACATCAATTTATTTGTCCTATGTAATACATTTTACTCACCGCTTATGAACCAGCGCACATCATACATAGGAACAAATTGTCGCACACGAGTCTTCAAAATACTGAAAAACAAAAATTTCCATATTTATTGAAACCAAGCATTCTCACACAGTATACGAAAAAGATATGTATTTCAGACGGGAACAGTTTACCCCTCAATATTTAGATGCCTTGTCATGTATGAATGCTTTGACGTTCCTCGCCTCTTAAATAGATTCAAAATGTTGCCTTAAATTGATTACTTAAATTAAGTCTACTCATGAACAATTAACACTCAATTTTATATAAGAAAAGGCACTTGGAAATTATGCCTAACATGTCATTTTGAGATACATGCACCAGTATATGGAAGAACTGTCATTAAAAGACAAGATATTATAAGGGACATTATAAACTAGAAGGTCAGTGACCTTGGATCCCCCGTGAACTTCAACAATTCGTGGATGCAGGATGGTCAGTTTTTACTATAATTAACTTTGGAAATAACGAACTATTTTGCGAATAAACAAGATCATGTGATGAAAGAAGACAGAGTAACATCTTGCATCATCACTCACTTCTTTCTGAAGACATCTCTAGGACTGACGAAACCAGTTGGAAAAACGAGGCCAGCGAAACAAATGTATAATTTAACTTACATTGCAAATATGCTTATATAAGCACGAATATTTTCGTAAGCCATTTCCAAATGCACCAGGCTCCCCAAATAG
>LQRL01101167.1:10091-20247 GCA_001703475.1 Hydroides elegans
CAGTTTTTAACTACTGTTGAAGAAGCGGACGACTTAATCAGTTTCACTGATCTTTTATTTTTATTGTTATTTCTTTTGTTACTGTTGTGTAGCCCCTATTTTATTAAGCATAACACTAACAGTACACACTACACAAATTAGCCATTTGAACGCGTATGTCGTGATAAATAACAATTTAATATACTTTTTTCTCAATTTCAGTTAGATATTTCATATTTTTAAAATTAAATTAAATGTTTGTCATGTTTATCTATCATCACAATCAAATCATTTTTTGAAAACATACAAGAGTTTAATATTATCGTGGAAACCATCACAGTTATTTATGTTATATCGATGGCATTTTACCCAGTAATTACTCTTGAAATAGCTTGATTATTGTTAACCCAAACTGAAATGCCCTGTCTGAGTGCGAACTCAGAAATGTAAGTGTGGTTTGTAGCAGTCTCAGACTTGAGGACTTAGACTCGAGTTGTAAGTGCACTCACATTTTCGAGAATACGAAATTTATTTTTCTAAGCACAAACTCAGATTTCGTGCTTAGATTTGGGATCTGAGCATGCTCAGATATGTAAGATTTTTTATGCATATGGCCCCAGGAGTCTTTCTGCACCATTTAACTGTGCAAAACAAGTGCTTTATCAAGTTGATAAATTTATGCAAGGAACCATTCTAGATGGTCAACCTTGATAATAAACCAACATAAAAACCAACCACCCAACACCAACTATCCATGTTTATCCATTGTTCCAATAATTCAGTAGAGCATTCATGTAACACATTATAAACAAAACTGACCTTCGCAAGCAGATGGAGTAATGAAAGTGGTTACATACCTAGTATTAGCATCAATCGGGAAACCAATGGTAATGAAATGGATAAGGTCGATAATCCAATTAATGCATCATTGGTGAGCTCGTATGTTGCATGTTACTTGTAAATGTTATTATAATGCAAACAAATTGGCTCACACCAAGTGAGCAGACTGAAAAGTATTTGAAATTTGGTCAAAACTATATTTTACACTGATTAGCTACATGTATATTTGGCAGTTTGAACACTAAATAACTTTTTTCTTTGATACAAGATTACATAAGTTAGCTTTCCCAGAATTTTAGTGTATTATGTTATCTGAAATGTCATATTTTACAACTAAGTTTTGAGGTTTAGCTCGCATTATTATAATTATCATCATTATTCTTCTTACAAGAAATAATTATTGTTAGTGTATGTTTAAGGTAGCATTGAAATTAATCCAGGTTCTTAAAAGAATAAGTGTATTTTTATGCAATCATAAAAACTGTGATAAAAGGTCTTCATAGTTGCAGCTGGTTTGATTCGTTTGTCCAATATAGAAGAAATAACCTAAGGTATTTTATTTATGTGTTTCTTCTTAAAATCATATAATAAAGGTAATAATGTTATTTTACAAGTACATGTTAAATACAAAACAATGTAGTTATGTTTTTCTTCTAGTAAATTATATAATAACAACTAAGAAAATAATGAACATTAAATGTGTTTATAAATAAAACATCATGATCATACAATGTATTACGGCACATAAACTGAACACTTTTAAGGCAATATCTTCTTTATTTATATGAAACAAATGACTCATATTTAATATGCACTATCACGTAAGAACTAGATTCTATGTGATCAATCAATGAATTAAGTTGCATACTTACATATACCAAAAGTTTTATTATTATACAAGTCTATGGAATAAAATCTGCTTTCGAAAATGAAAAATCATGTATAAGTTTAACTCGGATCTGTTTTACCCTGAGAAGTTATGAGTGTGAGATTCGCAACTCGTATTTGTTAATATTGTTAGTTATCGCTCGCATTATCATACAAAACAATTCTTTCCCCCTTTCCCCTTTAAAATAATTAGTGTTTGATAAATCACATATGTACATGTAAATAAAGAATTTTGTGCATATGCACACAAATAAATATAAGTAACATATATATATATTTATATGTCGATTCATTTAACACATTCCCTCAAATAGCTCATAAAATAAGCAATACAAGTACAAATAGCAATTCATATAGATACATTTATAAATACTCAAATACACACACGAGTATCATATGCGAATCACTATAACTTAACTGGCCTGGACTATCATCTCTCCCATTTAACTTAATAATTATAAGCAATAGACGAACAAATACATCTGTATATTCATATAAAAAATATAAAATATCAGGCACACAAGGATCAATATCGATATGGTTCCCTTCTATCCATATGCCCATCCCCACTATAACTCGACTGACCCCCTAGACTTTCATCCATCATAACTCTCCGTAATGCCTTAGGCGTGCCTTGTAAACTGACGGGAGCCGAAGGCGCCCTTGAACCTGGTCTTGACCCCTGGCGTGACCCCGGATTTGACCCCGATCCCCCATGTGTTGATCCCCCTTGGTGTGATCCTCCATATGGGGATCCCCTATTTGATCCCCCTAATTTTGATCCCCCTGATTCGCCATTTTGTTGATCCCCCATTTGTCGTTCCCTGCGTCTCCGGTAGACGTCGCGTCGACAGCAGAATTGAATGAGACGGATGGCGAAGTCGGCGAATTCGAACAGGGTGATGAGGGAGGCACCAAGCCATAAGCCGATGGCGCCACCCAAGTCTGAGTAGAATTGGATGTCCTATTAAAGATAAACGAATGATTATCTATATTTAAGCAGAACTGTAGAATTAGATATATTATATTAAATATTCAGGTGCGATTTTAAGGGGACGTCGCGTCGACAGCAGAATAGGACCAAGCGGATCGCGAAATCGGCTTTTGTTTCGATTTTTTGTACACACTTACAAGAGACCTGAAAACCAAATGCTACAAGGTCAACTGATTTGCTGTCGAAATTGATTCAAGGGGCTTTGAAAACAAAGACAACATATTCGTTTGAAATCATTTTTTTCGCAAAACATGGTCTGAAATGGTCTGAAACCAAACAAAATTTTCAACTACTAGCCTCTTAGGCTTAAATGTAATATTTTCTCGTAAAAGTGATGTTAGCTGGAACGATCCATAACTTATAGTTCAGTAAAAATCCAGTTTATTTTGTAGTTAATGTACTTTTCTGCAGCATTTAGAATTGATATGTATATTCTATGTTGTTTTCAAAAGCTTGTTTGATTTATTTACAATATAGCATGCTTCTGTCTTATGATAAAATCATCCAAACACTACTACGCCGATAAACGTCTTTTATAATGTTTGTTTATGTAATGGCAATTTCAACTGTAAGTTAAGTTTCATTTGAAGTTGGATACAATCACTGCTTTTGATATGTTTAACACAAATTGATTATCAAAATAATAGATAACAAACCTCGTATGATGCTACCTCTTGAATCTTCTCTAAATTCAAATCTCTGTAGAACACTTTGAGGTGTATGAAGTTTTTGCTGAAAGGAATATGCTTTTGTTATTATTTTAATATTATATTCGAATATAATCGAACTTGATCTAATAAATGGTCAATATGTCATTCAAAAGGAGTAAGTTGCATCGTTAAATGTACATGTAAATATCAAGCCTTTTATACAGTGACCTCTCTACATAATTTAACGTTTGCTGTTGCAGGATAACAAATTTCTCGTTTTCTTTATATATAAAGAGTCCTATTTTGATTAAAATCTATGGGATATGCATGCCACATCAAAGTTGGTATATTATTTATATTTTTTTTCATTTAAAACAGCAATGGCCACATCTCTCCATTAAACACAACTCCCCACAAGTACAATTTATAAGTTTATATGTTTTTAATATATTCGATAATCGCTTACGATAAGAAGGCTTCCCGTTCGCTCCTGTCAGTCTCTTTGATTGTCGCGCAATCCTGTGCAGATATTGTCTCGCACGCGGCGTCAGTTAGCGTTTTCTGTAATGCAATAAAATATTGATCTCTCTAAGCATTATCATTAAAACGTGTGGAAAGTCTGTAGCCGGTGTTACGTGCAGGAAAACCTGCCTGGTTAAATAAACCCGTGGGGTTTTCTTGAATGCATTCGCATACGTGCAGGAAAACCTGCCTGGTTCAGTAAACCTCTGTCGTCTTATCTTAATCTGTTTTGCAAATACTTGAGTTATATTTTTGGCGACTTGGAGTGTTGAATAATAGAAATAAGAGTTCAATAACTCTCAAAACTTTATTTGAATAATAGTTCATATAAAAATTAATGTGTATAATAGATTTTGCTTAGCTGACCATGACTGATACTTTAAAGTAAATTTTGATCCAAAAAAATGTGAATACTAATAATGCTAATCCTGATAATAACCACCCTTCATATCCACTAGGGTTACTGGTGACAGTGCTAATCCCCAATTTACACACTTTCGTTAATCCGCAAAAGCCTTTTAGTCAATGCATCAAAACCCGACAATATATACTCACTCAGCTAAAAAGACTTCTCATTTCAATTGTAATTGAAAAAACTGGTTGCAAAAACATTTTTTTCAATGCGTTATAATCATTTGCCATATATTTTCTTATTTCATATATATTACTGAGTATTTAATGACCAAAGTGTCTCCTGTGAAATTATTAAATCATTTTCATTTTTAATATTCATTTTATTTAAAATAAAGCACCCCATGTTATCTTTAATCTCGATAAGATATCACTGCTCAATACTTGATTAAACAGATAAGACGATGGGGGTTTTCTCGCACAGGGTGAACTTAATGTTTTTCTCGTTGAGCAAAAAAACCTGCACCGTCTCGTGATTACTGATAAAACTAAAAACCCCCCTCACGAATGTGAGCTTTTCATCATGTTTATAAAGAACACATAGCGTAAAGGGGGTTTAAAAGTTGGGCAGGTTTTCTCGCACGTAACACCGGAATGCATGTCGATAACCAAATAGATTGCAAAAATATATTTTGTAAGTATCCCTTCGTTTAAAACATTGAACAAATAGAATTATCCGAAACTAACGGAAATCACGTCCGGATAGAGCACTTAGATTTGTTTTATTTTGTGAAGAGAAATGTATATATACAATGTAGAACTTCAAAAAAAAATATCAAGGAAAACTTACCCAAAGACTCGCATCTGGCCATTGGTCATACGAGAGCACATAGTCGAAATTTGTAGAACTAAAATCGAAAATTTAATTATGTACAGATATGGGTAAGTAACGCTTTGGACAACCGGGGTGTTTCATGAAGATTGATTTTTTAATATTAAATTAACACAAGGATGTTGAGGTAAGTGGTATTTTTTAAGCTGGTGACGTCAACGGCACTTAAATTTTGCTTCCATTAGGTAAGAAAATAAAGTGTATTTGGACAGAAATCCATGCAGCAGTCCGTTCGACTAGGGTCTAACTAACTAGATAATAAATATAACTCAAAACACTTTAATAATTCTATATCATAAGAAAACATAGCATCACAAATCAAAGGTTCATTACTCAAGATCAATTTGATTCGTTTTACCTGCATGGTTGTCTACATCCACAGTCCAATTTGCCTTCTTTGTATTGGTCTTCAGCATAGTCAGCACAATTCTTTTCTTTAAACAAAATGTATCAAATCAACAAAATTGCTTAAAATTACCCGAAAAATATACATTTAAGAGACTGAGCATAAATGTACTATATCAATAAAGTACTTGTTTGCACTGAGATTTATACTTCGAACCTGATACATCTCTTTAGATAAAATTAAACATAAGAAACAATTAAATGAGAAATGATGTGAGAAAATTTTTTTTTATAATATAATCTCAAATCGTGATTTTCGATATGTGACCTAATATTTTTTGTCAGCCATTTGGGTCTTAGTATGACTTTCGACCGGTGCCGTTTTGACCGGATACTTTAAAAAAAAAACTAAAAATCAGCACCCCCAAGCTTTCATTGTTATTGTCGACATTTAAAAACAGAAAAATATATATTCAAAAATCATTCATAAATATTTTACTTTGATAATACTATTGTTGAACATCTATTCATGTTTACCTTGAGGGGACATACACGGGCGGAACGTAGCTAGATCCCTCTCGTTATAATACTGTTTCCTTGATCTACGGTAACAACCACATTCTTTCGAAACGGTTCGATCTATGCAGGTTCCCGAACAAGCCTGAAAACATTAATTATGAACGAGATAGAATGAAGAGGAAATTATATCCATGAAAAAAAAACTATTTAAGAAGCCATGATTTCAATATATGATAAGTCAAATTATGCAGGCGCGTAGATTTTGTAGAAATATTCATGTTGATCTTTATTGCGAGTTTGGCACTTTCCGGAACGGATCTTCACAAGGAAACCCCATGAGCGAATTTCCTTTCTTTCTTATACATTATACCAACAATTAAATGGTAGCCCCTCCAAAATACGCTCTATATGTTTTTATTGACGGCACATGGTTCAAACAATTCACTGGATTCACCCTTGCCTTCTCTTTATTTTATAACTTTGAAAATACCATGCATAACTTACATCCAATGTATAGGTGAACATGTTGTCATAGTAATCCGTGTATTGGTCATTGTCCCCGCATTGACCGTACTTGCCTCCAAGACGCTCTTGGGTTATCTAAAAGAGGGCGTCATTATTATAAAATTCCATGAAACACATAAATGGGCTCATCATCTTGTCGTTTTCTCGACATTCCATCCATTTTTCTCTGTTCGACACATCGATTTTACTTCTCTGTGCCCCCATAGTGTTCAAATCTCACAATTAGAAATTTCCAATGAAATAAGACTTTTTCGTCACAACGCGAAAATGGGCTGTTAAACAAAAATGCTACCATATTGAGTATTTTATTTGCTGTTTTTTACAAGAGAAAAAGGCGCACAAGAGGTAATTAAAATCCCACGATACCCGCGAGTTTAATCCACCACAAGTTTATACCTGTCTCAACCCGACGTAGGTTTGGAATCCCGTTGGTATAGATATGCCACTTTCTTGAACAAAGGGTTGCGTACCAAACGAGTGAACGTACATACGCAACCCGCGACCCTGTTGTACGCCCTTTATGTACTGGAAATTCTGGATGTAAAGAATGATGTCTAGACCTAAAAATGGAATTAATAGTGTATGATGTCAATGAAGGGATTGGTAAATAAATAAAATAACACTGTCGACTTCATTTCGCATGATTTTAAAGAATAATATGAATGCAATTGTTTCGTAATTTTATAGGGTTTTGAAACTCCTGTTTTATTTTATATAAACGATGCAACATAGACGCTCTAAGCCGTTGATAAATGTTTGAATTATTAAAAAATGTTTATTTCATGTACAAAAAAATACTATATTAATTCCATATTATAAATGTAGACTATCTCTTTACATATCTATGAAATAATTTGGCTAAAAGTATGTAATAAACGGATGACAACAACCAGAACGGAGTCTTTATAGTAGGCTTTTTGAATAAATTTAGTCGTCTTTCAAAATAAGGGTGTAATATCCTTCTTAATGCATAATAAACATTATCGTTCCAACATTAAAAAGTGGGAATGATGACTATTTCACTCACCCTTGTGTGAAAAAGGTATGATGTAGCAAAATCTATTTTAATGAATGGTAAGTTTTAAATGTGGAATAATAATTAAGATATACACCTATCATTTAAGGCAATATTAAGGTAGCTTTGTGTTTGGATCTATTTTTTATGTACAATCAAACTTTTAATCAGTGCCTCAGAGCGTTCCAAAATTGGAATATGTCTTCTAGCATGGTTGATCTAGTTTCTAAATGTAACGAAAGGGTAATGGGTCGTCACATGAGTTAAGCATCATACTGAATTCATCATGATCTAGCATTTTTCTTATGATGAATCACCATAGTTAATTGGTCACCTATTAGATTTTATCAAATATCATATCACGATATCCTCGATTTTATTGCTCGAGTCTAAGGTGGTTTAACATGTTGTGGAATTCTAATAAATTATATTTATTGATAATAATGAATAATAATATGAATTTGGTTTATTCACCTTGGTCACTTCCACTCTGGTGAGATTCGAGAGCCTTTTCTCGAATGAATTCGGTGTTGAACGAAAAACAATTGCCGTAGTGAATATCGAGGTAGCGCGAGAAATCCCTGAAAATATAAATACAAATATAATAGCATAAAATGCATTATATAAATAATAAAACTTGATAATATATGATAACAAATATATCTATCTATCCTTTTTTGGGGGAGGGGGCTAAATTTAACATTTAAATATTATGTCTTTGCTTCTTACCAAGGAATTATTAATACGCTTATCATAATATGCCTTAATGTCAAATCTAATTCTAAAGTTTCATGTGTTCTTACTTTGTCGAACAAGTTGTGCCGTCGTAACTACATCCCAGAAGCATGTCGGTCAGCCGATGACCCATCTGAGTTCGGTTTGAACTGTAAACAAAGAAACAAAACATTGTTTTAAAGAATTGGGGATTCATAGTGTGTCTTTGTGTGTTAACATAATATTATCGAGTAATTCTATTCTAAAAATTGTCGTTACCATACGGTTATCATTATAGTTATATTTGATTGAACGCATTTAAATGCTATTTTCTAGATTATCTGGCGGCAATTTTCCGCCTAACTTGGTGTTTTCACTGTTATTTATCAATATTCAATGTAAATCTTAATCAATAATGCCAAGTTTACGCTTGGGCGAAAAGGCAATAGAAATTTCATTATCTAGTTTCCATTATCACAATTAAACAATCTGCAGCGCAAACAAAAATGCTATTTTCTAGATATAATCATATTAAAAATCATTGCACAAAAAGCATGTGATTAAAATCAAGATAATCAAAGAATGACTACCGAAATCTTAGTTGATCTTCGAAGTGCGATGTCATGAACAAGGTTAGGGTTTTAAAATGCATAAAGGACATTAACAATCATGGTTTTTACCAAGTTCATAAAATACATTAAACCCATTTCATAGAGGTAGTAAATAAATATAACTTGACCTTCCCTCTACGATAAAGTTAAAATTAACAGTATACTTTTACTGTTGTATGTTACAAAGCAATTGTTTTTAGTGCTTTTACTTTGAAAATACACTGAATGAACAGTAGTTTCTGGTTAAAAGTTTGGTCGAAATTATTTGTCTCTTTAACGTGATAATATATCTTTATTTTTATCGAAAACCAAATCCGCTGCATCTGAAATGGGATATGACATAATAAAGTCATTGCGAATCAACTGAAAGTCATATTAGTAAGACCTTATATGTTTTGTATTTTATGATGAATTGTACGATTAACTTAATTTAATTTATATTTGCAAACCACATATTTACTTCCAAATTGTCACTCACTTTGGCAGATCAGCCACCATCTCCTGCAGAAGCAACCTCGCCAATGTGGTACTGGAATAATCGTTCTCCAAATAATCGGCAAACGAGCCCACATGCGAATAGTCGGTCCAGTTGATTGACGCAAAGGGACTGAAATCGTGATTTCGTTCTTCACCGTCGTCTGCTGAATCGCCCGTAATTTGTCGCTAAAAATAATAAAAGGGTAATTGCAATAAATTTTTCAATTAAAAATCATTTTAAAATAAATCTTTAAAAATCAATTAATGCATGATGTAAAACATGAAATCGTTACTGCGTTCCTCGCCCTGATCAGCAGTATCTCCCGTGGTTTGGCGTCAATGGAAATTGCAAGTGAGCTTTATTCTTAATAATTGCAATTAAGGCAAATCACAACAAACAAACAAAACTCGTGGATAGCCGGGTCAGATGATTGATGTGAACGGGCAGAAATCATGAATATCCTCACCGTCATCTGCGGTATCGCCCGTGATTTAGCACTAAAAAGGATTAATTGCAATTAGACTAATTTTCAATTAACAATAACTTAATTATGATTACAACGAAATTATGGCTCCATCGTCCACTTTATTGCCCGTTATTTGGCTCTAAAATGTTAGAACATACGAGCACAAGGATCGCGGAGGGACAATCGAAAAATATTTAGAAACTCTAACGGGGATCGAACCCGCGACCCCAAGATTACATGTCCTAATGTAGAATTTATTTTATTTGGGATGAGCTCATTCGGTTGCACGTTTTCACAAACGGTCGTTGGATGGACAAGTGCCTCGATGTAAAGATCATGGGCGGATATCAATGGTGGCGGAGGGGGG
>LQRL01101178.1:2794-16012 GCA_001703475.1 Hydroides elegans
TGACATGACTTGCGAGGACATGAATTTATAATAACTTTATTTTTGCAGATTTCATAGATCTATGTCGTTGTTTGAAATTAAATATATGCCTATGGAAGTATTCTCAAGTCAAAAAAGCTCGACGCCTGTCGTGTGGCCACAACAACGCTCGAAGCTTTTAATATCGCTCGAAACTTGACAAAAAAAAAGCTGGAAAAAGCTTCCCGTGTGGCCAGGCCCTAAGTCCAACAAAGAACATATAGCAAAACACAGCTTGTTAGGAAAAAAGGCAGATAAACGCTTCCAATGTGGCCAGGCCCTTAGAGCGCACATGGTGCATTTAAACAAAACTATATTTCTCAAAACTTATAATTATAGTAAACCTTTCATCACATTAATTAAGTTTAAGTAACTACATGCATATTTAAAGCAATTATAGGAATATATATCAAAATATAAAATAAGTAAGGTCTAAGTTATTAAGATAAATCATGGTCCCTTTTCAAATAATATACTCGTACGCACAAAGTTCACAATGTTCAAAATAAAAAGGCATTCAACTAAAGTCTTCCACTATTCCTAAGGCAAACCATAATGTCAATGGTGCAAGACTTGAGTAGAGTGCCATAGTTAATTCAATGGTTTTATTGCATTAACGCCGCTCCACTTTCACCGCAAAATCCTTCGGCGTCCACGTTGCCAATTTCACTGGTTCCTCATCAATCC
Organism: Hydroides elegans; assembly: GCA_001703475.1. Lineage (NCBI taxonomy): Eukaryota > Metazoa > Annelida > Polychaeta > Sabellida > Serpulidae > Hydroides > Hydroides elegans. The sequence goes on from LQRL01101178.1 coordinate 3,500, forward strand.
ATCCCGTACCACCGGGAACCGGCGCTGCCGAAAACCGAAACTGCTTCACCAGATTCGCCCTGAACAAAAACTGCATCTGTCGTGCCAGCAACTCGCCGGGACAAACGCGTTTACCGACGGAAAACGGAATCACATGGCCTCGCTTCTCGAATGCGCCGCTTTCATCAATGAATCGCTCTGGTCGAAATTCAAATGCATCCCCACCAAATGTATTGGGATCTTTCGCGGGCCCGTGAACGTTGACGAACAGCATTGTATTCGGTGGAATATCGAAACCACGCAGAGTCACATTGGAGTCACGTGACTGATGTAGAACGAGATTGGTGACAGTGGCGTGACGGTGGATTTCGCGCATGACTGCTTGCAGATAAGGGAGGTTGTCTCGTGATGTGAGGCGAACAGGTTGGTTGGGTGGCGTGTGGGTTGTGAGTTCGGTGTGGAGTTTTTCTTGAACGTCGGGGCGGTTGGCTAGGTAGACCAGGGTCCAACAGAGGGCTGGAAAAAATGTATAATATAATCTATTTGAAACAGCTAATTGAATAGATATACGAAGAGATATATTGAATAGATAACAAAACAAAATAGAGTTTAATTATGTCTATTTGTTCTCCTATGTTATGTGTGTTAATTATGTTCAAATAGCACCGCATCATTAACCAGGTTGGGTAAGATGTTTTCTTAATTTCAAAGCTACATGCAAGAAAACTGTTTATATAAACAAAATATAATTTAACAAGTACATTGTCCAATATATCCATGTTCTTACCAGTAGCAGTAGTTTCCACTCCACCTGTGAGCAAATCCGACAGAATATATTTAAACGACTCCATATCCACATCAACCTTCCCTGTCTCCGAATCATACATATGTTCAAAATAACTCTCCACAAAGCTATCCGTACATTCTGGATCGAAATCCTCCAACATCCTCACCGCATGCGATTTCATGAACTCAGACACACCCTTTGATCCCGATACGTATGTACGCAGAATCCTGCGGAAGGGCGGAAAGAATCGGAGAACAGGCATACAGTTGATGATGGTCGTATATACGAGGTATGAAATGGCGTTGGTCATGTGATCCAATATGGCCTTGACCTTGAGGTCGCCATGTTGGAAACGCTTGTTAAGAAGGATGTGGAGAATGACGTTGGCTATGGATGAGTGGATCACATCGCGTGGGTTGACTGCATTGGTGGTATCGCCGATTTTATCTATGTTTGCATTTGTATCTGTGGAAACATTAGCTGTTACTCCGTCTTTATCAATTGATGCATTCTTGTCCTTGGCCATACTAGCCGCAACCCCATTTTTATCCATCGATTCGGTCATGTCTATGTTATTGTTCTTATCTGTTGCTTCATGTTTTAATCCCCCGGATTCATCCACACTTGTACCTTCCTTCTTATCCGCTACAGCATTCAGCATCGCCGATAGCGTTTCAATCTCCTGCAATATCTTGTCCTCCATCACCGTCTTACCAACGCCAAGCTTCCTCAAAATCCCAATACACAGCTTCCGGTCCCTCACGAACTCCTCCGTGTAATTCTTGGGCACCAACCCATGCATAGCACGCGTTCTTGTTAACTGCCACGTGTACTTATCACTCACACCGCGATGTCCGAAATCCAGTGGCCGCGACATGGCCTCCGCTATGGCCTCGTAGCTGTTGATGACCACGAAGCGTTTGGGACCGAGATGGATCTGGAATACATCGCCGTATATGTGGGATAGCTCCGTTAGTTTGTCCGCTGCAATGTTGAGACCGTGGCTGTATAGGGTGCCGATGATTGGCAAAGGGTGGGGTCCCGGTGGTAGGTTCTTGTAGGTTTTGCGAGTGATGAATTTGTAGATGCACAGGAGAGTTATGAAGCCGATGAACAGAGTTTGTGTTGCAGTGAAATGATCTGTGATTGTATCCATAGTTATAAGTAATATTTAAACGATATCGAATTGATTTTTAACGTTAACCAAATGTACTTATTATGATGAGTTGAAACCCAAAAATGATTGTTATTTCGACTAGACAGGTTAAAAACGTCCTTCACCTTCAGATTTGAAATGTTTATATCAGAACATACCCTAATAACGAACTTACTTGTCCAATAAGTATCGTAAAGAAAACGTTCATGTACGATGTATGAAAGTCTAAGTTTGGATCTAAACGACATTAAGTTTTTATATTTAGCCACGAAGTGCTTTTAAGAGATTTTATCGAAGAATTTAAAAAATTGAATTCTTAATTAAAGGCGTTGAAAAACGTTAATATGATACATACAATATGATCTTTTTACACATTCTTGTTACCATTGGGATTGTTGCATATAGGGTCTTCAAAAATGTGATATAACTATGTCTGGTGATTTAAATGCTGTTATGTAATCATGTTTGAACCATTTCAATTCAGACTTAAGATTGTTTGTTCAAATTTAATAACTTAAGAGGTCGTTATGATTAAGTACACAGCTTATATGTATTCATACAAAAATGATAATATTCATGTATTATAAGCTTTTTGCATAACATCGGACTTATTCACAGACTACCAAGGGGATGGGTAATTGTTTTGATGCGCAAGGGATTAATTATTTGTCAATAGAAGCATAAAAAGGCAAAGTAAATTGATGGTGGCATTACAATGGTCCTTTATAAAAAAATAGATAAAGGGGTTTTGATCGAAAATATAACTTTCAATTTCAAAGCGATTTCATTAGATTTCGCGTACAGATGCAAACACCATTAAGCAGCGTTCACGCATAAAAAGCTAGAAAATAATGCATAAAAGATCGCTTTTTGCGTGAATAAAATGTATTGATGTCTATGCTTTTTAGAAAGAGTGGCTTTCGATCTTTCGGGTTTCGAGCTTTTTTATGCGTGTTTTTTTTTTGTTTGCGTAAAGGCGGCTTTATAGTGTCGTGGAGCTTTTGCCTTGCGCACATTTTTTGGCCTTTGCTCTACAGATGTTTTGTCCTATTTTTTTTCCTAGCAGCGTTTGGTTAATTCCGGATAACAATAGAACCTGCAACCCTAGAATTCAGAGTTCGGTTAGAGTCTGACCATATTGAAAGTTTTTTCTAGCGTTTTTTTCCCATAACAAACCAGGTTTGCCAGTGAAATCCTTATGAGAAACGCAAAACATTACCTAAACGCTTGTTGCGTTATTTGTTTGTCCTAATGTCCCTAAAATTTTGTTTAATCATGAAAACAATTTCAAATGAATGTTGCTAAAATAATATGCGCTAAGGTTTTATAGGTTTTATATACCTATCAAAATGAGAAAAAATATTTAAAATGTTCAAGTGTCAATGTTGCTTCGTTCTTCTCATGATGTCATGACTTTGATCAAGACGTCAAGAAAGAAAAAAAAACATATTCTTTTCGTAGTTTATTTTCATATCGATAGCAATATAAAATGTTTATGTTTATATAGTTATATTTACAATATATGTATACATATGATTAAATCCTACGATGTAGTCTTATAATACTGATATAGTGTTAGATACGAACACATTCAAACCTTCATTAAGCACACACTCAACCATTCACGCTCCAGTCATTTCCATAAAATTATGACAATTTTACAAAATGCAATATGACATTTAAAATATCTACAAAACCTTATCAGCCAAGCTTCAAAGTTCGGTTTGTGATCTGAATTCTAGGTTCACCTACAGTGCTACAGACCTATTCTTTTTTCACATTAATAATTGTTTTGAAATTATATAGGCTATGATATGTAATTGCATATGATTGCATATAGACAAGTATGTAATGTCATGACGAAATTTGACTAAATAAGCATACTGCATAATAATTTTCCACAGTTTCGTAAGTTGCAGTTTCATATGTTATATCAAACTCTAACTTTCATATCGCAAATACATCTGACTTTTTTTGTGAATGTGCCTTTCATACCAGCATAAAACAAAATACAAAGGCTTATGCTAAATCCTATATATATACATTCGCATTAGTTTCAAAACGCCAAAAATCATCGTAGAATAAATCGTTTGTTTTTATAGTCAAGATTACCTTATTTTACCCACTTCAACCTGACACTGCTTTGTTTTAAATGCTACTTCCAACCAGCCTTATATCAAAATATTTCCTCTAAAGCTATTTCGTTCGGACAAAAGCAAACTCTTTCGTGCAGAAAACTGACAAAACGTGCCATTCTTTGTCTTATTAAAGCCTCGTTAATTAGCTGAGCTTTGAGTTAATTGAGTAAATAAGCACAAATCTAAACTCATATCAACAATTAACTGAAACAGTTTAATAGAATTATAAAACTGTTATTTTCCCAAGCCATCTCAAAAAAATGTTTAAACTTGAAGAAATAGTATGGGAACACTAGTCTTGTCTAAAATGCATTTCTATAGGGTCCGGTAATAACGGTGTACATGTACGTTTTTTCTTCTTCCAGGCATTGTGTTCATCTTGAAAATTGACCAATACATTATTTCAAAATCGGAATATGTCATCGATTTAAATAATCAATGATATTCCACACATGTGTGATAATACAAGCGTTTGAAAGGAGTTTGATTCCACTGCATTTCTTAAACGATACGGTAATTTCAAGCAATACCTGTCTATTTCGTCTTACATGACACATCATGTGTTTTTGTCTTTAAAACAAAACAAATTAATTTATCATTAGCCAAATTCATCTAACATGAGTAATGTTTTCAAAGAAACATGCGGATCTACGTTGTTTGTGGTGCAACTGGACCTTTGAGGTCAATTTATGATAATGAAGAAACATATATGAAGAAAAGATGTTTGACCAATATATGACTGATGCCATTGAGATGAAATTAAAGTTGGTTTCCGGGAGTTATTTGTTTAGTTAAGACACTAATGCATTAGTTTTGCTTCAGGGTCTTATTGCTAAGCAGCCAAAGAAGCCACAAAAACTGACGCGAATATTATTTACAATAACTACTATTTACATATTTAATGATGTTTAAAACCACAATAATGAATGTAACCTGACTACTAGCACCATTGGTGTATCGATGATAAATGACTTCAATATGTGTGACACGTCAACAGTTTTTTAAACAAAAAGACTAACTCAAAATAACGTTTGAAACCCGTTAATGTTTATATGAATTCAGTATATTGCGCGTTGCAAATAGTCACTTCAGATCAACGTTTATGATCAGTCCATTCAAATCTGCATGTTAGAATTCGAACAGAAACGTTATCATCCGCTCAAATAGCGTATTTGCTGTCGATACTCGTTGGCGAAGAAGGCTCAATAACCACATCATTTTGGTTACCAACGAGTCCCGTGTTACTGTTGCTATCGGATACGCTCGCTTCCAAGGGAGTCTTTTCATGCGCGAATTTATCAGCACCTTTGGGCGAATTGGCATTACTGTTCTTAGTGGAGTCATTGCCGATAGTATCAATGCTATAAGTGCTCTCTGCGATTGATTTCATAGTGTTGGTCCAGCTTGGTTGGACATCGCCTTCAAGATAAGACGGAATGCGGTCGGAGTACTTAACACCGTTATCGGCGCTTTTTCCGCCGCTGCCGCCGCCACCTGATCGTTTTATTCCACTGTCGTAGGCGCCATTTCCGTATCCGGCCTCCGTGTGCGCATGCGTGTATTGTTTCTCGGCGTCCTGGTCGCGGCGGTAGTGACGGTACATAAAGCAAAGTCCGATTAGGATAATGAATAAGATGATGGTCACAATGATAAGCCAGACCAGGAGGATCCAGCTAATAGTGTCGGTTTCATTTTCAGCTTCTTGGATGAGGGGTTGAACCGTTGCAAAATCACCCGCAGGTCCACGCTCACCCCGCTCGCCCTTTTCTCCCTGAGGACCCGTAGCACCTATGGCACCCTCGGCACCCACAGTACCCTGGGCCCCTGTGGCTCCGATCATACCGGTAGCGCCCATTTGTCCTTCCGGTCCCATTTCACCGGTCGCGCCGGTCGCGCCAAAACCGGTCGCACCCATTTCACCCATCGGCCCGGTCGAACCGGTGTCACCATTGGGTCCTGTTGCTCCGGTATCACCAGGGCGACCGGTGATCGGATCGGATGTTGTCGTTGACAACGAGATGGGATCGTATTCAGGAATGAGCATACCCTTGGGGCACTCCACGAACTGCGTGTCATCCGTGAGGTTATAAGATTCAATATCAGCATGGAAATAGGCGGCCACTGAAAAGTCATAGGGAAAGACGAGTTGGTTGAATACGGTCCCATTGCCTATTTCTACGGCTTCGTCAACGCGGGTTCCCAAAGCGGTCGGCGTGTCTTTGTCGAAGGCGTAGGATACGGCCCCAGGGGCTTCCTCGAAGTAGACGCCCAGGCGGTCTTCTTTCTTGACGCGGATGCAGGGCTCTGTGATGCGGCTCTCGATGTAGATCTGTTGAAAGAAGAAAAAACGGACTATAAATGGGGGTGTTTGATTGACATATATTTTTACAGTGAAAGAGGTAAATGCGAGATCACATGTAAAGTTGTTTAAGTAAATTGATTTTGGTAGACCATTAGGACAAAGAAATAACTGCAGTTGATTGTTGACTGTTTTTTAAGTTGTGTCACAAAAGGGTCAAAGACCTTATAATGCGAATTGGGCCAAGAAACCATTGTATAGTGTTGTCATAAAACCTATAAACTAGACTCTACAATCAAATTTTAAAAAGGCGCATATTGTGAGATATTAAGGTCCTAAAGCGACCATTTCGACCGAAATGTTGACAAAACACGCAAAAAGCATCAAATCGACACAATTATATCCAGCAAGCCAACAATTCAATAAACGAGGTCGCGATAATGGTTTTTGACGAAAATTATTGTGAAAAATGAGACGATCATAAGAGCTATGTTGACGTAGATACAAAGCTATAAATACCCCTCACCAAGTGGGAAAAGAAAAGGGTGGTGGGGAGGCCAAATCATTAGCTTTGTTAATACCTTCTTTTTGGATGGTTTGGTTGCTTTGAAAGATGTTCTATTTCATATTCGCAATGCCCCCTATATATCTATGACCTACTGATGAACCGTACTTAAGAACGTGACTTAAGAACTTCTCTTAACTTTAATTTAAGTTACCAAACTCAAAGGATGGGAAGAAGCCAAAAGATGCGCTCCGATAACAACGATTTTTGAGAGATGCGTACTTTTTGCGTAATAATAATGTGTTTTTGCCTTACTTTTGCATGACAAAATTCCTCACATAAAACGAATGCATGTATGTTCATCATGTATCTACATTAACAGAAGGTAGATTGTATTTTGTTTCCTTTTTTTTTTTTTTGCTTTTTAATGAGCTTCACATTGTTTACCTTAATATGTATCACTTTTAAGGATGGGTGATTCAACGTCACCAAAGGATGCGAAAAAACATCGTATTTGTGTTTTTCTTTTGGCTTACCATTATCCTTATTTTTTACTTCCATAATAAACATGCGATGAAAAGGGATGAGTGGATTAAGTAGGTCTAGCTGGTGACTTATTTCAAATGAATTTCCCAAAACACTTCACAAATGATGGGTAAAGGGGTAGCTTGGTAATAAACTAAGCCCATGTTACAGTATAAGGTTGTCAAAAGTTGTCAAAACAATATTTATTGTGATGCCAATGCACTTGGAGGGATGTTCATTAAAAATCTCCATTGCAAGGTCTTTTTGTTTTTGTTGCATCGCTATGTTTTAAGTCGCGTGCAAAACATCAAAATTATGTTTGTTATGTCTATATGATAGCAATTTCTAAGAACGCTGTATGCAACTCAGAGTTTATAAGATATATAACTATAGCTCGTATTGTCGGCAAGATTCAAATATTCATTTAATTATTTGCAGTTTATAAACGACGATGTCTGATTTTGAATTCACGCAATTCTCAAGATATCAGATGCGTGTACATTTTTGTCACCATATGTAGCAATGATGTTCACAATTCGAGGTTTTTGATTGTTGAAGCATTCAAACAATTTATAAGGCCTATGAAATATAATATGTCAAATGGATGATGAATGTTGATATAATATGGACATAAATGATATAAATGGGTTTTATGTAAGGAATTTAAAGAATTCAGCAAATGATTTAGATTTTGTATAGCGTTTTATTATACATTTCCATTCATAATTTGTCAACTTTGGTCTTTCACCTTTGAAAAATAAGGAGGTCGTTATACATAATGATGGTGTAAGACGTCTATAGAGAATGAAAATAATCCAATAAAAGGTAGAGAAAATGAACAAAGGGGACAATTACAACCCACTTCCTAAAAAGTATATAGATAAATGATAATCTGCATGCGGAAATCTGAATAGATAAAAAGATGATAAAAAATCAAAAACAAAAACCACTCACATCCTCACGTGATTCCACCACCGACGGTATGACCTCCAACTCCCCAACCAGCATATGCATCTGTCCTCCCACCGTCTCATTATTATCCGCAACACTCATTTCCTCCACCGGCCGCCAGATCTGCAGCCTCACTTTGGTGTCGTAGCGGAAGAAGGCCGAAAAGGCGAACACGATGCCCTCGTCAAGGGCAAGGTCGTTGACGAGAAAGATGGCGCCCGGGATGTCGACACCGGAAGCCGAGGCGCGCAGCTGGTTGCCGATGCGACGGATGTCGGGGGTATCTGTGTTAAGGAAAAGATAAGAACCGGTAAATACAAATCATAATTAATTTCATATTATAATCTATTAAATTATTCTTTCATATACGACGGATGTCGGGCTTGTCCGTTTAAAGTGAGGGAACGGGTTTTTGGGACCAGTTAAAGGATTTATTATTTGTATGCACATATGAATGTTTTTTATGTTTGTTATTTCTTAACATGCTCATGATTTAATAATTAGTACAAATAGCACAAATATTCACTATGTATTCGGTTTTTAATGTAATAGAATACTATCAATCTTCAACCACTTATTCAATCGGCAACTATAATCAAGTTTACAGAGCTTACATTGAAACGTCTTTAAATTTTGGCAAATTCAAAGAAATATCGAAGCAATATGATTTACATTAGAATAATACTTTACTTCAAATCACATTCTTAATTATCGGTACCATTTTCATTATAAATAAAGCATTTACAATTTTAGAATAAATGCAAATCAAAAATGCTCACCTTGGCTGCATATAACTGTAAACAGCACAGCTAAAATTGCGATTCTGGTAGTTATCATCTTGCTGTTATCCGTTATTCAAATCACCAAATATAATAATGCAATAATTCAAGATACTATGGCTTCACCAGTTAACAGACTTTTACAATATGTATTCTGTTAAATTTGACTTATATTGTAGTATTTAAGTTTTGAATTATAACTGATATAATATAATTTATCCAATTATTATGTTACGTTTCAGTTCGGTTCACTTTGAGATGCTTAACTGATTTAGCGTAAGAATCGGCTTGTATTATATGTAGCTTGTCGCAGCATCTGAACCCCATATTAAATGCAACCTGAAACCTCTCTTTCGATATGATTCAGGGATTCCTGTGTGCGTCATAACTACCATATAAGGAAACTTCATTCCGTATTCGCGTTAAATAATATTATAATAAAACGCTTGTGTCTTAAGTTTCCGAAAATAAAAGAGGTGTTAGGAATGCGTAGAACGGTTATTGATCAAGGTCTTAAAGGGAACCCCTCCCCTTCTGTTCCTTTCATTGATAATTCCTGTCATTCTAGGCTGTAATTTATTATTTTTTTTTTTACCTTATGTGGTTATCAGAATCGGAAGCTTAATTGTTTACATAGAAACTTCTGAAGGATTATTTCTAGGCGTGTTCTTTCACATTCCTTAAATTAAAAAGTGCTTGATCCTATATACTGAGCTATTGACAATGATACTGAATGAATAGTTTTTACTTAAGATCAATTTTAGGACTACAATGAGGGATTAACCGTACACTACAAGAAAAGTTCAAAGAGTGTTTTATTGATAACGCCAACGAGAATATTATATGCACCTAAACCAACCCATACGTCATTCGAAGGATTTACGTTGACTGAATGCAAACGTATAAAATAATTTTGTGACGTAAATTATAATATTTTAAAATGTAACTAAGAAACGACATGTTAGAACTACTGAAAAACTCATCAGTATAATTTATTAAGGCCCAATTTTTATAGCTATATTAAACGAGTACCCTACCTTATTTTCCAAATATAATACACACGTTTTTCTTCAAAAATCAAGCCTAAACACAGGGTGCTAATTATTATAGAAAAAAATCGCAAAATATTGGACAGTTATGTTCACATTTTCAACAGTTCTGAACGAAAAATAAAGCTGAAATATTTCCTAACTCGGGGCAAATGATATAGGAAATATGAATATGGTATTTTCGGGGCTAAAGTCGGGGTGTATTATATTCGAAAATTACGGCTAGTTCATTTTAGCTTTCGATTTTCTTTTTCAAATGTTGTTTTGACCACATCTTAATTCATAAATAAGATTTTTTTAGGAAAAAGGAAGACATCCTTCAGAATTATTGTTACATGATATTGTTCATTTATGCCCATCTCAATCTCGTGATAAACAAAGTTTTAATGTTTAAATACGCTATGAAAACAAAAAAAACGTAGAGTGTATGTGAAAGAGAATATTTGAAGGGTTATAACCTTTCCATAACATTACTCATGCACTTATCAATTACTGACTACCTTATGTAACAATTTAGCAATAAATTCCTTAAGCAATACATTAATAATCATATATATATATTATTCAATGCTCCCTAATCCCATATAATTGATAAACATTGCAGTATGAAACGTATCTTACGGGTTTCGTCCAGAGAAACACGATGTCGCATCAAAAATAAAATATGCATCTCAGAGGCAATTGACATTTCAATTGATTCAATTAACACCAATAATTCTCATATCATCGTCACAGTTCTCAAATTCAAACCATCACGAGTATTGCCAAGACAAACAGACTTATTCATAAGTCAGATCACATGTCACAAATAAGCTATAAAATATGTATTGATTTGCAATAAAGAAACGTAGTTGACAATCCTCTCGTCTTGATACAAGACCAAATTAATATTTTTTTATCATAGAAGTCACTGGATGTACAAGTAGCAACATTACAGTCAAACATGTTTTTTTTGCAATATTTTATATAATTGTAACGATATGCCAGTAGTCGAAAGAAACTTGTGAGGAAATGTAAATTGAGAATATAAATATATGGACAGATTCAGAATGACAATTAGATTTGCACATTTAAATAGTGTGACAAAACAATGGGCAATTATATGAAATCGTGTGGTGAATTAAAAAGACCTTTTTAATTATAACATCGCAACTTAAACTGCGAATCGCGAAAACAAAGAAAGAACAAGTTTAAATTGTGCATTAGATAGATTAATACTGTGTTTCTCAAAATATCGTGTTTATAAAACGAGATTCGTGCTAAACATTGAATAAATAAATATATCAAATACATTAATAGAAAGTCATTTATATTTGTTTTCATTTAATATCCAATTTAAAACTAATTTTACAATGATGTATGGTATTCTAATGACACAGCAAAACTTTTAAAGATACAAATATAAAACACGAAAACATTTCTCACGCAAAGAATACAACATCTCGAAATAAATCATGAATTTATACATTACAAAAAAGATGATGTGCAGTGATTTACAATCAAATGACCTAAATACCAACAGCTAAAGTCACTACAATCAATTTTCTAGGGCACTAGTCACCTTAACCAATGTATTGTTGAGACATAATACATATAAAAATGAATTAAACATTTAACTATTTTATTGAGACCGCAAAATCGATTTTTTCGACGTTTTGGTTTTAAGATGCGAGGCCAGCATATGATTCGAGGTGACTCGAATCATATGCTTACATTTTAACATATTTTGTTTATATAATATGCGTCATCGTTTTAAATGCGAAAGAGGAATTTAAGTAATAAATCGAACTCAAAGTCGTTTTATGATTCCTTTTGTGTGTTTATGAAACTTGTTTTATTGTTTATTGTAACTTCTCGGATCTTGGGCATCGATTACATAAAATCGCTTAGGTTGCGATTTCAACTGGCTTCTTGGCTTGAAAACGTAAGGAGCGATATGATTAAACCTATTCCTTGAACATTTCAATCAATTCCCACACGAAAACAGTAAAAGCACAACTTGCGATTAAGGATTGCTAGTTTAATGTAATCAGGGCCTTATCCACATGCTACATTCATGTTCTATATAAATAGGACTTCACGTCCAAAATACAAAAAAATGTACTTTGCATTTACTGGTCCTCCAAGCTTGGCTTACGATCGTTCTTTAAACGTCGCGACGTTGTATGAACCTGTTTTATCATTGCGACGTTAATACAGCACTGTTACTATATGTATACATGTAGATCTGCAACTACTATCAGTGCAGTAAAAGCACAACTTGCGATTAAGGATTGCTAGTTTAATGTAATCAGGGCCTTATCCACATGCTACATTCATGTTCTATATAAATAGGACTTCACGTC
>LQRL01101178.1:31112-41551 GCA_001703475.1 Hydroides elegans
TATATCAAAGACTTTTCTCGTATTTCATTTATTGCAAAATATGTTCTGACATGTTTTGTTTTTATTTAGTTTTATTCTTAACTAGAACTTTGTTTCTAACCGGGCAATATAGATATTACATCACTTATGTTTGGCATTGCCTTCCTATGCCTACAATTTGTATATATGTATTAATAAATACACTTCTCCGTTTTGTTTTAGTTTTTAACTACACAAATGCAGCACGGTTTGACACGGTTAGCATCAATTACCTCCACAACTACAATTATATAACGGGGTTTTCACAAATAGGTCCTGGCATCATGATAGGGGAAGACTCCATTTTGATTTGTTTCAAAGGGCATGCTAAATCATTAGTGTAAAATGGGTTTCGTCGTGATATCCGACCGTCACTGACCTCTTAAATATTTCACACTACATTCTTCAAATTATTATTAAGTTCAATATGAATGTGTTACATAATGTCAGGGCGCAGCGCTGGTGTAATGATAAAGAAACGGCCGCGGCCACGAAATAACACCCTGGATATTTCTCAGAAAGTTTTTCCAGACTGCATGGAAACAACTAAGTGTAAAGTTAAAACATAATATCATTGACCAAAATTGACGTTGCAATAACAGGGTTTTAGTAACAGTTTTTTTCAAGAAATAAAGGGAATACAATTGTAAGTGTCAACATTGTTGGTTATATGTCTTATTAAATGCTCTCAGCCTCCGGTTTGATGCATCCAATAATACTTTCCCAATAAGAGTAGAGGGCGATGTCCGGCAAGTTATCAGTTCCTATGCTCCACTATATGCCGACTTACTCCTAAACAATTTCGCAAGTAATAATTACCAACTTAGAAATTTAATCTTTTGGTTTGAAAACAACCCACAAATGTAAGAAGTTTTAGTTAAATAAAGCTATTTATAATAAAAATAAAAAGAAGCGTTACAATTGATAGTTATGCGGAGGATGAAACTAATTTAATATTCGAAGGGTTTCGTGTAATATTGCGTTAAATCTGAAACTGACGTTTTTAGGCAATGAATGTGTTAAAATTGAGCATTTATATAAAGATTGATTAGTATTAAATGTTGATATCATTTTCCTGGATTTTTTTTCGTGACATATTTTAGACAATAACATTGATCTATAATCATGTGACACTTTGCAATATATTTTGGCGAAACATGTTTAGTCGACTTAACAAATTGAAGCACGGAGCCCTTCAATTCATAAGTGTTTATATAATAATTATCTATATTTGGAATTCTGTGTTTAATTGGGGAATGAGGAAACAATCTAGAAAAAACACGGGTATTCCAATTAATGGGCGTGATTTGTTCAATTCATTAAGTTTAATTACACAATTTGAATAATCTTAATCGTTAGTTGATAAAATGATTGTTTTTGTGTAGTTTCAAGTATTATTACCCTCCTTATTTTAATTATACATAACGATAACAAAATGTCTTTTTAGTTTTTTTTTAAATGCAACATTAATTAATGTGTATAGAAGTTGGTTCGAATTAGGTTTCAAATATACTAAGCGTATCATATAATTTTTAAAATTCTTTTTTGGTTGCCTGCTATCTAGATACATGCCCGTAATACCAAGGAGGTGGAGCAGGGTTAGGTTTTGGATATTATAAAACAGGTATAAAGCGCTATTACATTTGTCTTTCTCCTTTATTACATGTCTTTTCCGAAAATTATTATGTGAATACCAATTATGTCTTTTGTCTTTTTTGAAATATTGAGGTATCGATAGGTCCTGACTTGCTCACTTTCTCCAAGTTATGGTAAATTTATAAAAATAGCAAAATAGTTTTCCTATTTTATTTCGAAACAATATATATAGTTGCAATTGAATGCGCGATTTACATATAATGAAATACCATTTATATGGTCACAGGGTATTTAATGGCCGTTCACATATACAGCGCCTAAAACCGCGGTTCTAAAATTCGTGAAATAAACTTTCCCTATTTAACTTCAAGTTCAAATATCACGAGTTATATTCAGTGGAACTATTTCAGATTTCAACTTGTTTTTATTTTTGATGTTAGATTTTGGATTTAATACTTGGATTTGGGAATAGGTGTGTATCTTATGTCTTATAGTCAACGTATTGACCTGAGAACGTCTTTGCATTTTTTCCATTTTTTGCAGCACATACAACTTGTAAAACGCGGAGTGTTTGTCAATGTACGTACTAATTATACAATTTTTAGCATATGAAATGATTTTGCAGTTTTTCTTTTGATTTTGATGCATAGATTACCATGTTCTCCCTTTTACCTTTGACATATGTATATCTTTTGGACAAATGTTTGACACTTTTCCCGAAAGAATTTGACCATTTCTACCAAGTTTTCTCAAAAGTAATTAGCTTAAGAGGGATGTCGACTTGGGTTCCAGCGTCCTCATTGTGCACCCCGGAATTAAATTCTCGAAATTTGCAGCAAACGAGCTATGTTATAACCGGAAAATTGAACTTTAATACATGTATGTTTGGTAGTTTTAAACCGTATATATACTTATTACGAGCGTTGAACTATACTCAATGGTGCTAACAGGTGGTTCTAATAAGTCTAAATACGAATTTCCATGGTGTTAATCTTGAATTAAAGTATATACTAGGATACGCTTTGATAATCTATGCTGTTATAAAACAGCATCCAGTCGAATGAACAGTTTCAATATTTTCAACAATATATTCAAAGATTATCATGAGAAAATGCTATATCACAATAAAACTCATTTTGAGATAGTTACGATCACATGTTTTGCTTCATATGCTAGTGAGTGATAAGTAGAAAACCTACATGTGAATCAACGCTTTTTTCAAATTGTATTTTTTATAATCCTATTAGAATGCTTAACTAAATCATGCATTAGAAAGTTTTCGTTACTTTGATATGTCGAGTAATCATTCAGTTAATATATAAGCAAAGTATTTTAGTCTTAGCAATCATTATCATAATTGAAGGGCACCTCACGACACATTTTTCAAAAAGTTGTTAAATCACCTTAAAACAACTTTATTTAGACGAACAACAACAAAATACTCCTTTATGAACATAACATTTTTGCAAAAAGGTGTTCCTTTTTTCCAAACCAGCTGAGCTGATCCTCCTTTTCTAGCCAGCTTGGAGCAGAAAAGGAACACCTTTTGCAAAAATTGAATTGTTGAATATAACTTAATCACCTTTTATGCAAAACAAATAACTGGTTATAAGACCATTGCAAGAAATTACAATTAATTTTCAATCAATTATTCTCATAAATTATTACACAATACAGTAATTTATCAAAAAAGGTGTTCCTCAAACTGCAAAAATCTCCAGGCTAGAAAGAATTTCCTCAAAATCTCCAAGCCAGCTGAGATTCGGTGGGGAACACCTATTGTGAGGAACAGCTCGTGGGGTACTCTTCATAATTGAACAATAATTGCTACCATATCAAATACATCAAACAAGGGAATAATTTGTTTATATTCTGTGCTTTGCTCATTCATGATTTATAGCGGTTTATGATTTATTCATGATCGTATTCAAGGAAAAGGACAGATAGAATAGAAGGCGACACCAAAGAAGAGAAGGCAGCAAACTGGTTCAAGCACCTCAAGGGTTAACTTGGCAACCTCCCTGATATCGGGGGACAGGACGAAGAAATAGACCAAGCAATAGAAAAATTAAACATCAATGATGGACCATTTACGGAGGAAGAAAACAACAAATCAAAGCGTTCGATCACAGAGGGTAAAGCATGTGGAGAAGACAATATCCCTCCTGAAGAACTGAAAAGACGTAACCTAGACGAGGAAATTCTAGGATTCTGAAACAGGGCTCCCCTAGAAGGACGAAAAACAGAACAGTGACCGATTATGAATATAATGCCTATACCCAAAACCGGAGATATCTCAAAAGGCAACTTAGGTATAAGCCTAAGTTGGTTGGTAGCTAAGACATAGAAACATAATTATTCTTAATCGTATTCGACCAGCAATTGAACCACAACTAAGAATAAACCAAAATGGATTTAGACCGGGGAGAACAACAACGAGCCAAATTTAGCTGTTTGACAATCAATTGAAGGCATTAAAGATAAAAAAAATCCCTCAGCCATAATCATTTTCATCGATTTTAAAACCCCCTTCGATATTATATATCGCGGTAAACTGATAAAGATTCTACGAGCATACAATATACCAGAAAAGCTAGTGAGAGCAATAGAAAATATGTACACAGACACAAAAGCAAAAGTGCTCTCTCCAGATGGTGAAACCAAATTGTTCGAAATCCTTGCTGGAGAACTACAGGGTGACACTCTCGCTACATACCTCTTTATTATAGCATTTGACTATGCACTCTGAAAAGCAATAAACGGAAGAAAAGAAGAATTAGGGTTCCAGATACAACGGCGACAAGGCCGAAGAATAAGACCTGTATGCATATCCTACCTTGATTTTGCCGATGATATCGCATTGATAAGTGAACAAGTCAAACAGGCACAAACATTGCTCCAGAGTTGAAACTGCGGCAGCGGCAAGTGGCCTGATAGCAAATCCAAAGAAAACCAAAGTAATTACCTTCAACTGTCCTAGCAAAATATATATTAAACCAGTAACGGCCCCATACTCAAAGAAGTAGATGATTTCACCTATTTGGGATCATTCGTAAGCAGCTCAAGAGCAAACATAGCAAAGAGAATAGGCCTAGCATGGGCAGCACATAACAATATGAGCATCATTTGGAGATCAACACTGTCTAGAAAGACCAAGACGCGACTGTTTCGCTCAACGAGTCAGTTTTCCTATATGTAAGTGCAACGTGGACAATTACAGAGACACTGGCAAAGAAAATTGTTGTTTCACCCATTCATGTCCAGGATTAGATAATGTTCACTGGCGTTAACTAGGTTCGCTAGGTTCACCAGTGAATCATGTCAAATCTATGGTTCGCTACGTTCGCTACGTTCACCAATGAACCGAGTCGTGGCCCCGTTCGCTACGTTCGCTAGGTTCACCAAAGCATGAAGCGAAAGAATGTCATACATATTTATTGCGTCACAATACGTTACCTAGTTAAATGCCATGTTTTGTTTACGTCACAGCGTTTAGCATTCGTGACGCAATAACTGATTTGAATATTTACAGTGATTTTCGGTTGTTTTTTTTCTATGGAAAATGTTATTATTTATCAATATTAAACAAGTTAAGATTATTGTTGAAAATAAAGAAATTGTAAATGATGCGAAGATGAAGATGAAGATAAAGAAAAAAAACTTATAAGAAAATTATGATAAAAAATGAATGAAGTGAATAAGCAAGACAGTTAATATATCAGGCATTAGTAATAAAATGATATAAAAACACCTATCAACAAGGTATACAGATGGTGTTTTTACCATTATTTTGTCATACACATTCACATTGAATGTTTTAATGGTTGATCAAGTTTTTATAAATACTAAGTAGCGTGGATGAACATATCAAAAAAGTATACAATTAATTTTTAGAATATATGATATTTTCAATAACTTGATATTTTGTCATATACCCATTATCTATAAATAAAGACATATTTAACAACGATAAGAAGTAAAACCAAAAGGAGCACGAATAACATAACAAGGAAGGCAAGAAAAAAAGGATTTTTAAAAGATAATAGAATATGCTATATTCTTTTTTAATTATATCTAACCCATGTCCACCTCATATCTAAACAGATGGAATTTCGAATATTTATTTCCTACATATTTCATATTTTCTATTATTTTGAAATGATTTTATTATTTGCGTGTGAAAAATCAAGACTTGGCCTTTAGTAATGAATAAGCTATGCAAATACATTTTGTTTAATAAACCGCTAGTGTGCTACCATTCACTGGTGAACCTAGCGAACGTAGTGAACGGGTATCGTGCTACCATTCACTGGTGAACCTAGCGAACGTTGTGAACGGGTATGGTGCTACCATTCACTGGTGAACCTAGCGAACGTAGTGAACGGGTATGGTGCTACCATTCACTGGTGAACCTAGCGAACGTAGTGAACGGGTATTGTGCTACAATTCACTGGTGAACCTAGCGAACGTAGTGAACGGGTATTGTGCTACCATTCACTGGTAAACCTAGCGAACGTAGTGAACCGGTATTGTGCTATCATTCACTGGTTATGCACCGAGCATACACTTATATATATATATTCTATAAAAGTGTTTGGTGAACCTAGCGAACCTGGTGAACCCCGGTGAACATATTCGAGTTCTGGACATACCTCGTTTCACCAGAGTACTAAGATCAGCACTGGGGTTCACTTGGCAAGACCATGTGAGCAGCAAAGAACTATATGCTGAAGAACCCAAAGCAACATATAAAGTCACATAAAAGAACCTCAAGCTAGCTGGTCATTGCTATAGGCACCAAGAAGAAGCTGCATGCAAACTAGTGGTGTGGACCCCTAATCACGGCAAGCGGGGGCGAATAATCCGGCGCATACGTTTGTGCGGCAACTGAGAGACGACACCGGCCTCCAAGAACGCGAGATGGCATTCATGATGTTGACCAGGGACCAGTGGGGGATCCTGACCGGGCGATGTTTGCAACATTGACCTAGTATAGTAGTATAATAGTATATGTCTATTTATGCTGACAGTTTTGCCCATAAAAATATGATTAGTCGAGCTAGCCCAAAAATAGGGTATTCGCAAAATGAGTAAAATTTGAAAATTGTCCTAAAGCTTTTGAAGATTATGTTCTGGAAAATACGATTATGATGTGTGCCAAATACTAAATTTAGCGTCACTGCAAACATGCAAACATATGAAAGACACATTACAAATATTGAATCGAGACATATATATTGGTGTTTAGTCAAATCAAACGCATTGCTCCAAGCTGCATTGAAAGATGGAAAAAATCAAATATTACATTATCAGATTCACAATGGAGAGAAATATTTATCAAAACCAAACATTTAACAAAAATTGCTAAACATAAGCTACTTAATCTAAAGATTATACATACAAATTATGCATCAGATGTTATTGTAGCGAAGTTTGATAAATCAGTGAATTCCAAATGCAGTGTGTGTAATGATGAAAAGGATTTTATACATATGTTTTGTATGTGTAAGAATGTCACGTTGTTTTGGAAGCTACTTGAAAATTGGATAAAACGAAATATTGTACCAAACATGACCATTGACACACGCATGAAGTTGCTGGGATGTTTGAGAGTTGATGTACCAAAACAAGTTTATCATGTCATAGATTACGTGTTGCTTCAGGCCAGAATTTATATACATAGATGTAATATAAAAGACGAAAATATATATTTTTCAGCTTTTTTGTCCATACTTAAAAAAAATACAGAGATAGAATGCAGATTTTACAATGTAAATAGTAAAAGGTTTTCAGAGCTCAGAATTTTGTTAGACCTACTATAATGTATTTGTGACTATTTCATTATTTATAAATAAAATGATTTATATCATGATGATAAAGACATTTGTGGTATAATGTTTATGTATTATGTTTATTTGTTATTTGTCTTGCAGCAAAAAAAAATCACTCTTGATTCCTAATGTATAACTAGTTAAGATTGAAAGTGTTCATAAAAAAACTGACTGTTAAACATGTTTTGAGTGAATAAAAAGAACAAAATATTAGCGTCACTATCGTAGAAAATAACCTCATATTTAGCTAAAACTTTCTGGTTTTATGGTTCATAATGCGAAGCGCGAACAAGGCAGTGCGAGTGTTCATGCGAGGCGCTTTCTTAAAATCCAAACAATGACCAAGCAATATGTCGCCGTATTAGTACTAAACACTATAATTGTTCAGATAAATGCATGTATATTTGTTTTCTGGTTTTTATGATTAAAATTCACAAATTGAAATAAATAAAATCAATCGATCACAATTTTCCAGAATGTTTATTTATATAAATTCAATATAGAATGTGCAGTAAGCTTGCTTATCAGATGGCTGAAACGTAATGCAGGGCAATAAAATATTTTATAATGCCACTCTATATGGTTCTAAATAGAAACTTTTTCAAAGAAAAAGCAATAAAAATGATCAAGGATCTTAACCAAACCGGTTATTAGCCCCGGTTTAGAGTGCTGTTCATACGTTGAAGGCGACAAGGATCATTTTGTCATTAAATCGTCATGATTTGTGGCTGCACTGATAAAGGTATGTCCAAGAATTTGAAATGTTCAAAAAGTTCAAAATGCTCTAATGATGGCTGATGAAGCTGATGCATTGTCGCTTGCAAGTATAGGGATAGATTAAGTAATACTCACACCCTTTGGGCTTGGCCATAACTATTCCCTTCCTTTGGGTCAATGAGCATTTTTATTTTTAAAAAAGTGAGTATTTCTCATATTTTACAATGGTATAACAAACACTTTGAAATGATAATGTCAGTAAAAAGATGAAATAAGCTACCTTTATAAAATAAATATGAAATAAAAACATATTTATCTTTATAGAATGGTTTATATATATTGTAGCATAAATGCACGATAGGAATTTTTAGAATATGTACATAAAGTGTATATGTATATGTATGTTCACACATTACACGGACTAAGTAAATATATCGCAGATACAATTTACTGTACAATCTAATAAATTTGCAATAAGTAAATATATAAGTTAA
Organism: Hydroides elegans; assembly: GCA_001703475.1. NCBI lineage: Eukaryota > Metazoa > Annelida > Polychaeta > Sabellida > Serpulidae > Hydroides > Hydroides elegans. The sequence continues at coordinate 39,769 of LQRL01101178.1, forward strand.
TGATAGAAAAAATGTGTATTTTCTATTGTATAAACTTATGTAAAATATGTTGAGGAAAGAAAATATTTTTTAGTTATTCGAATTCGGCTGGGTATATGCCTTTTTTCAGTTCCATCTAGCATTAATTCAATATTTAAACAATGAAATATATCAATCAAACAACTATATTCTTTAGTTGAAAAGCATGGTCCTAGATATGGAATACCATATCAAACACATTTATAGCACATCGTATGTTGGATTATCCGGGTTACACGCTGGAGCCCTAGTGATATCGGCGTATCCATGGCTATCCGGGCGGTTGCCAAGGCCTTCGTATCCAGGTGATCTCGGGGGAGGTGGGTTCGGTGGGCCATTGGCAATGGATTTTTCATTCGAGACTAAAATCAAAAGAAGATATGTAAATTTCAAGATTAAGGCACAACGAAACTCAAGTTGATTATCATTCATTGTCAAATATCAAATTAATCATGATCAAGTATGAAATAGACAGAATGAGTAAATGTTTTCATTTCAACATAGAATTATTTATTTTTAACAGCAACTGTGCTCTCATAGATCCTATGAAATATAATCGTAGCATAATGCACACATATTTAAAACACAATTTGGATCATGCATAATTGATAATGGTCGTAGGTTTTGCAAATAATACAGTATTCCAATTGAAATTGTAAGTTTTAGCAGAAAAAAATGCATAGTAAAGGTGTATATTTCCCGAAATTCTTATTAGAATAACCACTATTTACCATCTGCAGCCTTGTTTCTCAGTCTCATCCAGATGCAAATTGATAAAATAAGCGCTATAATTGCAATTATTCCAACTGCAGCAGCAATTGCAATTACAATATAAACCAGAGTGTCGTCATCATTTTCACCTTCATCTGTAGGACGGAACCACAAAAAATGAAAATTCTAGTATAGATTTAATCATGATAAGCATTTACCTATTTAATAATCTTTCTAAAAAAAATATGTTAAAGTTAAACCTAAACATATAGCTAATACCGGTATCCGGCCAAAAGGTTTCCGCCCAAAAAGTGTCATATTTTCTAAAAATGACAAATTGGGACATAAAGTTTCCACTCAAACAGTTTCCACCGAAAAAGGTTCGACCTATGAATTTTCCATTTTGTTTGTACCATGTTGTCAAATTCGGAAACTGTATGGGTCGAAACTTAATGGGCGTAAACTTTTTGGGCGGAAATATTTTTGGGGCGGATTCGCTTATACAAGATACAACGGCAATAAACAACACGTTGGTATATTAGCAATGATATCCCAGACTCGATTTAAAATGAATAAAAACCATGGAGAAAGTAGTTAACATAATTACATCAACGAACTCTTACCGCTATCTTCGCCCTTCACTGGTAGAGGAGTGTCACTCAATGCTTCTGTAGTAAGAAAAAACAATAAATGTCATATATGCCTTTTTAATTTCTATGCTGTTATTATATATGATAATGACCAGGTTGAAAAATATTATGGGAATACCTTATGAAGGTTCAATATTGTTAGGTGTTTATTGCACGAAGGGGTAAAATTGGATGCATCGACGCCGAAGGCTGAGTGCATCCAATGTGACCCCTGAGTGCAATAAACACCTAGCAATATTGAATCTGAATATTGTATTCCCTTTATTACATGGAATAACAAAGAAAATCGTTACTGAAAAAAAAATTGCCATGTCATAGTGGGCGATAATATAATATATTAAATAATATTGACAATTAGGGTGGATTATAAAATTTCACGCTTATAAATCATCTAGGATAAGAAA
>LQRL01101178.1:71468-82551 GCA_001703475.1 Hydroides elegans
GTCCTAACAAACATTTCTTCCAATGAATTCCTTATAGGAAACCAAAACCAACGAGCGGTTAGATAGAGTTTCACCGCTTTTTCAGATTCCCATAAGGAATACATTTGACGACAGGTTGTTAGGAAATAAAAGCAAGCAAAAGCTTCCAATGTGGCCAGGACCTTAAACTCATTTATAAAATGATTTGATGGCTAAAAAGATATATTCTATTTTGTGTACAAGCTTGAGTATTCTGACATATCATCTTAAATGGCAAAACGATGTGTTGTACATCCTAAAATTCTAGTCAATTCCCAAAAGTTTGACTAGAATAGCGAATGTCCCAAGATAGTTTCTAATCACAAATCACAGGGCATGGCAGAGTTTATAATGCCTGTGCATGACACTTTGCACTGAATCAAAGTGATAGGAAAGGGACATAAACATTAATTAAATCAGAATCGCGCAGGAGTCAGACGGGAAAGGTGAGTAACGTAGATGTAACGAAAATAAATCGTGTTTTGTTGCATCTTCGTGAATAAAATCCGGTTTTTGTACTGTCTAGCTAATGTGTAAAGTAATAAAAAAACAAGCCAATTATTGAAAAGATAATGAGTTCGAAAGGAGGGGAGCTGGATCAAACGGGTCAATTTCAACAAAACCTCATGGCTTTTTTTCGGCGTTGTAATTGCCTACCAAAGACGTTTTCTGTTTAAAACATGTTAGAAGTGACTAGTGTTTTTTTTTAAACAATGAAGTTAATGGTTTGATAACTATGCATCTTCGGGTATGTATCAGACATAAATCCTCTGAATATGTATTAACATATCTTATATCCTCGAAATCATTGCTATGTTCCCTGCAATCAGTTGTGAATAGCCGTGCATATGTTTCATCATTAGACTCACATCATACATTTCGTGACTTATCACAGATGTCAATTCCCGAAATGTGTTTTATTTTTGCACATTTGAGTAATCGCTCAGCAATTGCATCCTGTACCCAAGCGCCCCCCCCCCCTTTCGTGCAAATACAGAGCTTCTGTGGATTGAGTAGAACGGGTTGGAATAAACCATGATATGTTATTGCAGCCGTCTCACGGGTGCGATTTGTATTAAATGAGAAAAGTGTTATCGTTGCATTAATTCATCAATTCTCTGTTATGAATCAACAGCTATGTCAAATTTACATAATAAATATGTCAATCATTTTGGTGAGGATGGTAAACATCCATACCGCTGCACGTACTACGCAGGATTAGAACATGACGTCGAAACGACGTTATCTGTAACGATGTGAACGTTTTTAGGACGCCAATTGACATCGCTATGTCAGATGGGCATCCTTTTGACTTCCAGTTTCTTCGAGGCGCTTGTCTAACGCTGTACATACGTCCGCGACGAAACGTTACTACCTTAAACATTTCATATATAGCAAAATAGCTACGTCCTTGCGACGTTGCTCGACGTCTTGCCATTTGGGTGGTTAGGTGTGTATTTCTACTTAATAGATGCAATATAAATACATGTCTATATATTCTAGCAACGACACGGTTGCTTTCTTCCAAAAAAAATGTAACGTATTGAAACTGTATGTCTAGAAGATGATTAATTAATCTTCTTAAACAGGAATGTCATTCATCCTTCTTTTGAGCAAAAATGCATTTATGACACTCTGAAAGAAAATATTTTTCTACTATATTTGGCTATAGCCATATCAACCGTATCAACAGAAAGAATGTATCATAAAAAAATGTAATATACTCATTGTATTTCATTCTTATTCTTAATCAAATAACTCATTCTCTAACTCGCTCTTAATTAACATTACAGTAAAGTCATCCTGTGGTTCCAGTTATTAACGTATTGACATAACTTTCTATGCAAATAAACGAAGCCCATCAATCATGAATTCTAGAAATATGAAGTAACACTTTCCATACAATTAAAGGCATTTAACAACGCATTTATATTTAACATGCCGTGTGATTATTACACATGTATTACTTTTGATCGATTGCGACGGGGGTGGTTGGATTACTATTAAGAATATTGAATGTATCACATTGTAATTATAATGATTATATATTATTCATATCTCGGAATAAAACACTTCTAATGATAAATAACCTTTATATTTGTTTTCATGCACTAGGAACACAGACCTTAACTGCAAAACGAACATACCAAAATACCTTGCATCCTTGTTAGGGTGTCCCCATTCATGATAAAGCGCGTATATAGAGGAAATGGGGTTATTTTGCAATGGCTTCCTTTAATGTTACAACAGTCACTACAACACTAATATTAAATAAGTGATTGAAACGAATCGTATGCGGAAGAATATTTGTAATTATATGAAATTATATTAACAAGTAAAAAATTAGACTACGTCTAGCGCCGTCTATTATAATTATTGGTGGTATAGAAACCATGTCTTAAATTTATATGAATTAGCAACCCTTTAGATTTTATGATTTTATTAGCGCAAAGTTTTGATAACGGCGCTTATATGATTTCAATGTTAAGGACATGGCGGCTCAAGTGCGAATCTTTGTTGAGTTGTTTATCCTTACCAATGGCCTTCTCAATATGTTCTTTATTTTGGGACTCTAACCATTTTCAAGCTTCATCGAGCTCCGCCATGTTCAAATTTCAGGGAACTTTCGAGAAAGCCGTTTAGAAGAACAAGCCGAATGAAGTGAGAGTCGCAATGAGAATTTACAATATAAAACCTTAAATACATAGATGAATGAAATATGTTAAGGGTAGTCGGTGAAAAGGTCTCCTGACAAAAGGCCCCGGGACATAATGTCCGGAAACTTTATGTCCGGGAACTTTTTGTCCAAGGACTTTGTGCCCGGGAACATTTTGACCGGCTTTCGCAGCTATATGCCATTTGTTGATTCCATAGCTTATCCGCGAGTTTCACCGACCCTTTCATTACATTATGGACACATTTTGCTATCAAATGGATCTAACGGTTACAAGGGTTTCCCGAAATAACTCGTGATTACTTATCTTATCAATTTCCATGCGTAATTTGTAAATGCATTTAGAACTATACGTCATTTAGATGCAAAGAGTATTAATATATTTTAGATGCCTTAAGGGAAATCCCGTAATTTCCGTTAAAGAGAGTTGACAAAAATAGAACTCTATCAGGTCTATTTTGATTTTTTTTTCACTTCCTATGCAATTGATAGAGTCCGATAAAAAACATAGGAAAACCCGCTCGGAAAAAATAAGCCGAATGAAGTGCGAGTAACATTAATGTGAATTCACAATTTAAAAAAAAAAACCTAAATACATATGATTGAAATATGTTATCACGGGTCTAGCCGATCAAAAGGTTCCAGGACAAAATGTCAACCTATTTTAGCAATATATAATTCAATATAGGACATAAAGTCGCAGGTAAAAAAATATATAGAAAAATAGTGTTCCATACTGACTTTGTTGTTATTACAATGAACTATCATAAATCTTTCTAATAAAAATTGAACAAAAATAAAAGCAAACGTCTCTACTTTCGATTTGTGACTGTGTCATTATGTCCGAGGACTTTATTTTCAGGGACTTTTAGTCCGGGGACTTGGTGTTTGGGTACGTTTTGACCGGGATTCGTAGCCACAATGTGCCATTTGTTGACCTCATAGCTTATCCGCGAGTTTCACCGACCCTTTCATTACATTATGGTCACATGCTGCTATTAAATGGATAAAACTGTCACAAGGGTTTCCCAAAATAACTCGTGATTACTTATCTTATTAATTTCCACGCGTAATTTGTTAATGCATTTAGAACTATACGCCAATGAGATGCAAAGATCATTAATATATTTTAGATGCCTTAAGGGAAATCCCGTAATTTCCGTTAAAGAGAGTTAACAAAAAATAGAACTCTATCAGGTCTATTTTGAAATGTTTTTTTCTTCTCTTAATTGGATTGGTACATGTTCATTTTCGATACACCAAATGATGAGAATCATATATTTAAGATACAAAATAATAATAATTAAATTGACTGAACCCCATAATCAAAAGAATTACCAAACTCCCATTACTCAACACCCTGAATGTATTCTATGAGTGCATCAATGTTTTTTTTTTGGAAAATGAGGTATCATCACCGAATCCGGGTCAAAAAGTCTCCGGCCAAAAAGTGTCGAGCCATAAAGTCCCCAAAAGTGACACCATGTGCCAAAAAGTCCCCAACCAAATGTTTCAAATTATGTTTTTTTTTGGAAAATAATTTCTGGTTATTACAAAGAAATCATTCTAAGGTAAGACACCAAAATTAAATCGTTGAACGGTTGTGTTTAATTTCATAATCTCTATATCTGATAACTTGAAATTTTGGCTGGAGACTTTTTGGCACATGCTGTCACTTTTCGAGACTTTATGGCCGGGAACTTTTTGGCCGGAGACTTTTTGGGCGGATACCATCATCACCATATAACCATATAAAGATTAAACCCCTAATTTAATGCCCTGCATCTCCCACCAAGATAATCTAAGAATTATGATAATGACAAATCGCTTTTACATCCGCATGCCGAGGTCGCCCTTTATGTACGGTCTACAATATATGGGGTATTTGATCGCATTTTCTTGTGACTATCGGCCATTTCACATGTTCATCTCATTCTCATCTCTCACAAATTAAAGGCGATGGACTTTACCATGCAAAGAACAAAACACAATAACAGTAAATAGGAAGCAAGGTTGCTGTGTTTTAGGCCTCGATAACATTAAATCGCATGAGTTGCGATTTCCACTGTATTTTTTTCTTTTGTAGAAATTCTAAAAGAGAGAGGTTTTTCGATTGAAATCTTCAGAGTCCCACAAAGAAAACTCTTAAGAAGATCTAACTCGTTATTAAGATTTGCTTATTCTATGTAATCAAGGCCTTACGATTTCTTATGGTTTCTTCTTTTGTATCATTAAATGCAGACGTATTTTGTGATGCCACTTTTATTTGTGAGCTTTTGGTAAATGTCATTTCAATTTTAAACAGATGACTGAAGAAAACCATTAAATTTCCTTTCAGGTATACTTAAGTGATTCATTGATCTTTATTTGGCGCGATATGGTTTCAGTAATTTATAATATGGTCGACCATGTATTATCTTATGACCAAATAGCGATATAAAATGTTCAAGGTATGTGGTCACCTTTCATACAATGTATGTGTTGCAAAATTTGGAAACTCAGAAAGAACGATGTGTCCGAAAACATATATTTATATCAGCGCCCTGCCCTTCCTCATCACTCCGAATGACTAATATAAATAGCCTCATTTGATCATCAAGGTTCAATATATTCAGGATTTGCGGCTAAATATGATAAAAAAAAATAAAATATATAAATATATATCTTGCTCAAATACACTTTTTTGTTGAGCATATCCCGTGTGATTCGGTTCACATAGAGAATACCGACCAAATTGGAAACAGCTGCTCCAATCCTATTACACCATCGGGTCACTGGTTTGGTTCATGCAATACTACAACAATAAAATGCCTTTTGCATATGGAATCAACTACATCAAAAACAGAATATAATTTAATGAGTAAACTCTTACCTGATAATCCCAGAATCAAGGCATTGCTCGATTTTCTCAATTTGAACTTTTTATTCAGAACAATAATCCAAAGCGAGACATTGCCCGTAAACGCAACAAAAGCGATAAGCGATAAAACTAGTGCTTCGGCGATCGAGGGAATATCCGGTTGATAGCGACTCATTTTCAATTGGATATCCACATCGTTTTCATACATGGTGTTGTTTGTTATGTTAATATCCGTGTCGTTAGCCATTTATCCGTTGAAATGAGGCATATTTGTATTTAAAGTATCCATACGAATTAAAAATGTCAACACTCAAAAAAGATGACAAAATTTATTATTATGCAACTTGCATAAAATATTACCCAGTCTGTGGTTCACAAGGATGTGATTTTAATCAAAGCCGCTGTATCCGAGCATAAAAAGTATTAGCTCACATAAGAAAGCCATCTTATTCACGTTTCACCGATATTTCCTTTTGTCTTTGTAACTTTCATTGTCACATCGGTGGAAAACTAATCACATGTGTTGCAATGCTGGTAAAATACAACTGAGCACATTTATATGAGCAATATGAATATAAAACCTATATTTATGACTAATTATTTTCATATTGGTAGCAACGTTTCATATAAAGTTAGGTATTTACGGATTATCTAAGTAACACATTACGGCAAAATCTGTTATGACCACTCGATTTACTAGTATCCTTTTGTTTTTTTTTTTCGATATATTTATGTAAATTTGATAACTTAAGATAGTTTGAAGAGTTTTAAAAGTCGCTGTTATCCATATTCAAATATACAAATGTCTATTCAACTCCGTCGAAATCAGCATCTTTTCAAGTTGCAAATATAAAATTAGAAATCGACTGGCATTGAAACATGACCCTATAAATTACTTCATAAAGCAACTCGTTTGATAATGTAAGTTTTCTACACAAAGCTATAATTATTTCGTTCTGTATAGAATACTGTGTCCCCAGTTTCATTAAATTTACATTACGACAGGTTATCGCAGAATAGCAAGATTGTTATCTGGGAATTTTGTTCTATTCTAAGCTTTAATGTGATAGACTTTTACCTTTTACCATAGTACGATAAAGCACGATAAAGGTCACAATAATTTGAGTTATTTCTTATTGTATTTCTATTTTTAAACAGTTTTCCATTTTAAAACTACAACGCGTGCTATCTACTCACTATATTTTCGTATCACAATACCAAATTAATCCATGAAGACTTTTACAACATATTCAGTAGAAACCAACCGCTGCTGTTTATACATTTATGGCTTGATTTTTTTTGTTCCAGATAAAGGGAGGCAAATAAAATGTGCGTCCTTGGATTTAAAACTATTTAACCATCATATTCAAAATTGATGGAATTGCACATTGTCTGAATGTAAGTCAGAATGTCTGTTCGTTTATATACAGCGTTCTATTTAGTGCCACGACAAAAATAGCCGCAATTTTCCTTGCATGAGAAATTCATTTATTTTATTCCGTCTTTATTCCATGTTATCTTGCCCAGCAGAGTCCAGGCGCATCCATTGAAATGGGAAATAAACGTCAATGTGGGTTTTTATCAAACACGGATATCTTCCCGATTTGCGAATAATCAATGTATTATCAGAAATATCAGTTCCCTTCTCCCCGACCTCTCTTTACTCATCGCATTTGTGAATGAAATTATATAAACTTTAATTATCACTGCATTAAACAAAATTAATTCATCGTTTATTACTTCATGCGGTCACATATGGAAGATGTCAAAACAGCTTTGACGTAGCGATAATACTCTAGATTTATGCTAATAAATGTGCTAATAGGTTATTACAAACACAACGATATTGTGCTTTTTGTGGGTATATGCAATAAGTAAGGTTGAAGCTGAAGGTATACAAATGAATAATATCTATAATATACAACGATATTAATATCACAATATCATGCTAACAAACGCATTTATTAGTTATAAGGGTATAGTAAATCGCGCATAATATTTACACTGAAAAAAAGGCAAATGAAAATTAACACTTCTTAGAAAAATGAATGTAGCTAATTTGAGAGTAGGCGGTGAGAGTCAAAAGATTCTTGAAGGGTATTAACACCGGATGGTCGAAAAGAAAGAAGGATTTGATATATCACTAATCACCCCATGGCAATATTTCATATGTGAGTCAAAGGCGCTTGAAATGACTTGACCGCTAAGCGCACATCAACAATGAATGTTTATCAATAATATTATTGAAATAGATAGGGTTTCAGTTTCGTTTTGAAGAGGGCTGTTGAGAAAGCGGATTTAATATTTAATGTGATCGCGTAGATTGCTCTAGAGGCTAGCTGCGACAAAACAGAAAGCTAGAGTCTAGTTTAACATATTTCAACTTTCTAGAATAATTTCTCCTTTAACAATCAGGGATTGGTCTATGACAAGGTTGGGAGTCCTCGACAAAATTGCATTTTCTTCAAATTCAGTATTTCTATATATCCTGCTTGTGTCCTCGTCTATAACATGATGGCCTTTTATGACTAGAATCAAAATACTACAATACTAAGATCTCATTCATACAAACTTAATGACACTTTATCGTTTGTCTCCTTGCATATAGCTGTAACTTGCCAAACGATTTGTACTGTATTCATTACCCTGTCTGTTGTCTTTCTAATAAACTGTATTCACTCGAACATCCCTTAAAGTGCAAAAAAAATAAAGAATAACCATAATCTTGCTTTTATAAAATGGTATGGTCACATTAACTTCATAACTCCCCACCCCCCTCCCTACATTGTATATCGTCACGGCTTTAATCAAATAATTTATTAGCGTTAGTAGGTGAGTAAAGATTCGACAACAGCGTTGATCGTAGCAACAACACAAATAACACGTTTTTTTCGGCAATTTATCTGGTTTGATTTGCTTGACATTTTTTACTTCAATATCATCCATATACACACCATATATACCTATGAAACTGTATCGTTCAATTGATCAATATAAAATTATACCGAAAATTATCATCAGTATGAAGTAATTCCATCTTTCTATTTTGCCCTTAATACTCGAGGTTGAATTGATACCAAATGCATTCAATGAAGTAAATTGTATGATCTACAGTGTTTCATCAACTGAAAACACATGATTTTTACAAAATGGCTACGACCATTAGAGTCGAAGGCACGGGGATTGAGTCCATGACTTCCAGCAGTAAGTGCAAATAATCGCAAATCAGCCGCAGGGTTCGAATTTTATATGCTCTGGCTCAATGTGTTAGTTTCCTTCATGAACCTATTGAGTCATAATCCTGACAATTACTAAGAAGATTCACTAAAATGCGGTGCGCTCGTTCAAAACGAATTGTTTCCAATCTGTTGATGTTCACGAAATATATCATTATATATGATACATTAACATTGAAACAAGACGCAAGCTACATGTGTGGCTTCTGAAAGTATTTGACTACGTGAAGGTATTTCCTTAAACACCTTATTTTTTTCACCTTTTGCACATTCACCAACCACCCACGATTGCTCTCAACTAAGCCGTGTAGTTATACTAGGGCGAACTCGGGACCTCATGCTCAAAAGTCGAATCTTTGGTAATTCGAGGTTAACATTGAGCAAATGTTTTTAAAACTAGTCAACTAAACCCTTAGTTAACAACACGGGCGAACCCGGGACCTCGTGCACAAAAGTCGACTTTTGGGTCTTTCGAGGTTAAAACTGAACACATATTTCTAAACTATTCAAAAGTCTAGTTTGCTATTCCCTGTACTACTCCCGCAACTAAATCCGCTGCCCTGTTGTTTATAAAGCGCTTTGACCGGGTCCTCTTGGTCTCCTCGGCTAGCCGTGTCCGATAGGTCGGGTGGTAAATGTAGTTTCTGAAACGAAAAAAATAAAACGATAGTCTATTTGTTAACCAAATAAATGGAAAAAAAGAAAATCGAATGCTTTCTTGTCTTGATATCTCAATGGTGACTAAGTGTCATAAAATTCACAACCATAAATGCATTATATATTTTAATTATCTATCTTTAAATAGATAATGTAAACTGATGTAAACTAAGAGTAGACAGAGGGAAGCCACATTATTATATTTTGGTCATTCTTATTTTTTAAATAAAGAGAAATGAGGTTAACCATTCTTGGATAAACAACCCTTATAAACTAAATGTGATCTATTGGCATAGCTTGAGAAAAAGGCTTGCTTCCTACTTCGATGGTGAACTTCTTTCGTCGTAGCTTGAAAGCGAGGTCGAGCGTGTCGGGCACATGGCACGTGAGACTGTTGAGTCGCGGCAGCTTCACGATGTGGAATAGACCTAAATGAGATATGTGAAAAGCATATTAGCATTTGAAATACCGATTTTACTCTGTTACTTTAAAGGATATAGTCAACGCCCAAATGTGGTGCCAGTGTTTCTCAAGCATGAGATAAAATGCAAGTTTATCCTGGTTATAAACATAGTACTTCATATTAACAAACATGTCACAGTACAACTGTTACAACAATTAGGCTAAACAGCGACCCTTTTTGGATAAAACAGCTCTGTCAATAATGCACTCATATAATTATTACACAGCAACCCCGAGTGCTGTCTTCTTAAAATGGATAGTCTTTGATAGATGCATATTTATGAAAGAAATCATAGGGCTCGTGTCAAATTCTTTTTGCTTCATTTGTTTTCTCTCTTTTTTTAAAGAAATAATAACTTATATAGTATGTATAAATCCGCACTGCGGTAGTTCCTTTATGCAAGTTTATTCTCAGTTTATCTCATTTTGCTTTCTTTATATTTCAGAATGAAATTATTGCTGAGCCCTAAAGACAGAGGAGGAGAACAAAACCATATACTCGTTCATTTTTTTTTTACAATGATCATGATTGCTAAGTGCTTAACACTGAACACAGAAAAACCCATACCATGGTAGTCCCTATAGGCGGGGTTCTTCTCCTTCTCGCTGCCTGCGAACCCCTCCAGCCGAACCACGGCGTCGCAAAGGTGCTCAACGCGCCGGCGCAAACCAGCGTCCTGATTGGAACAGAACAAGAAAATTGTGAATTATACATCAATATAAAGCTAACAAGCTTATTCAGCCTTTAAAAAATACCAGAATAACTGCCCTTTAATTTTTATTTGTCGCTGAATTGAGATCTTAACATTTTTATACATGCCTCTGTAGAGCCGTTTAATAAAAACAACCGTCCTTGCATCTAATCACTACACTGCATTGGATTTACATATGAATCATCCATTGACCACATACTTGCTTAGACACCAAAAACAAAACAGCTATTTCGCAACGCTTTGTGTGTTTTGTCTATGCAGCTAATTTTTGCATGCCAAGCAGTTTATTGGGGGAATTTTGTTAGTTGTTTTTATATGAGACAATCAACACACTCGTTTTTTTTCGCTTATAATAAACTTTCCATAATATGTTTAACACTTTAAAAAATGGATAAAGATATGGAGAAACTTTAAAAAGGTATGTTTTCCAAGCATATATACACAAACAGGTTTTATTAATTCT
>LQRL01101195.1:0-14866 GCA_001703475.1 Hydroides elegans
GCACACTGACATATATGGGGACATTTTATAATCATTTAATTTCAAACAAGCTTAACTTCAAATTATATAAAATTATTTAATATCCAAGATATTTCCTACATGTATAACCCTTGACTTTTGATTGAAATTCTTCCATATATGGTGTTACTTGATTGATTAAGTACTGTGATATGTGATGTGTGATGTTGAGTATGTAATTTATGTTTCACAAACATGTTTAGTGCTGTGTATTTGAAAATGGAAAAGTGGCACTCGCAGTAATCAGAATGGTATTGCCTTGACATACATTTTGTATTCGCCTATTTATAAACCGCCCTCGACGATAATAAAATGTGCATAATAAACTCAAAATAAAATATTTCCAGGACGTGCTTGACTTACCCTACGGAGACAGTACCTTAGTAGGCGAACGAGGCGTAACACTGTCAGGAGGTCAAAAAGCGCGTGTTTGTCTGGCTAGAGCTCTCTACTCTAAGGCGCAGGTGTATTTACTGGATGACCCGCTAAGCGCCGTCGACACTCGAGTGGGCAATCATATCATGCAAAAGTTAGTGTCTTAGCATTTATGTTGAAAATAAAATGCAAAGTTAGTAAACATATTTTGGGTAGAAATTATGTATAAAGTAAGGATTAAATGGTTCTCAATAGTATGTTATATCCCCCATTATCATTTAACAGAGACCCCCTTATCAACTATGTTTTAATCTATGATTGATTTTGCATTTCATGACCGTTTATATCTGATGATAATAATAATAATATCAGGGATATAATGATAATCAGGGTTCAATATTGATATTTTCAACAGCGCCATCAAATCCTTCTTGAAAGACAAAGCCGTAGTTTTGGTGACGCATCAACTGCAATATCTGCGCGAGGCCGATCATGTGATTCTTATGAATCAGGTAATACATACTCAATATATGAATCAGTTTGCTATCTTGTGGAAGTATTTTTATAACGGACAACGTGAAATAAACGGCGTCTCACACTTCACGCCGAAAGCTGAATCGTACATTACTACATAAGCAATTATGTCAATAATGCCAATCGATTGCCTGTTGTAGATTTTCATTTATTCCCTTTTTGCAGGGGAAGATAGAGAAAGAAGGAAAATACGAGGAATTCAAGCAGTTTTATTCCGAGATACACCCACACGATGAAGCAACGGTTATCAGCAAAAGCACTTTCGAACGCTCTATGTCGGAAAATCATAAGACAAAAGAGGTATGATTTCATGAATCATAGGTATATGCAGCTACCCGTATATCAAAGGTTTTGATAGATAAAGCTGGCTATCATTGGCTGAATATATTGGCCGCTATGCATCCATTATAAAAGAACCTTCATAGTTGTTAAGTTAGCAACATTCAAATCATATGGAGTGATTTCAAATTAACTATTTCTTCTTCATATTTACATCTTGAAACACGTTTTAAATCTTTATATTTTCAGTTAAAGCAAGTATTCAATTAATTCATTTTTGCTTGATTAGATCGCACTGTATATAGGGATACTTATTTTGTTTAAAGAATGTACTTCCATTCCCTCCTATATACATGTATGCATTTTTCTTCCATTAGACGAAAGAGGTGAATTCATTTGATTAATTAGCTAATATGAATCTTGAAATGCATTAATGCATATAGCTGGCGTTCATTCCTGTATACTAAAGGGTTCCCGTGTTTCTTTCCATCAAATAGCCCCTGACTTATTTTTTTTTTCATTTTTAGGAATACGAGAAAGAGATGGAGGACCAGGCCGAGGAATTGCGTGAGTTTGGTGAGGTGCAGTGGAAGGTCTACTGGGGCTACTTCCGCTCAGGGGGCGCATGCGTACTGTTGGTTTTGATGTTGGTGCTCTTTCTCTTGGTCCAGATTATTAGCAGCTTCGCGGACTGGTGGCTTGCTCTATGGTAAGAATAAGATTCATGTCGCGCTTTTTGGCAAGTATGGAAATAAAACATTGACGTATAGATAAGGTACCGATGATTTATAAATAAATTCACTTTATCTCCTTTAAAGCCTTTTTAGCCCCCAGCCAACCAATTTGGCTGAGGGCTATTGCTATCCCCCAGTCCGTCTGTCCGTCCGTCCGTCTGTCCGTCTGTCCGTTCGTCCGTCTGTTAACATTTGAGGTGCAGTAGTTTGTCCGCGGCATTTTGGTATGAAGCCTTTGTCCTAGGGTTCTGAAACTTCACACAGTGAAAGAATATATATTGCAGATGTGCAACGTCGAGGTTTCAGGTTGATCGACCAAAAAATGTCAAAATGACGGGGGTCTGAACTTAGACAAATTTGAAAAAATTACGGTGGTCTTAACTTTGGTCTTAAATTTGAGATATTTTGGGATATTTATACAGCAGTTTGTCCGCGGCACTTTGGTATGAAGCCTTTGTTCTAGGGTTCTAAAACTTCACACAGTGAAAGAATATATATATTGTAGATATGTAACGTTGAGGTTTCAGTTTGATCGACTAAAAAATGTCAAAATGACGGGGGTCTGAACTTAGACAAATTTGATATATTTTGAGATATTTATACAGCAGTTTGTCCGCGGCTCTTTGGTTTTAAGTCTTTGTCCTAGGGTTCTGAAACTTCACACTTCGTTGAAGTTTCAGTTTAATCAACCAAAAAATGTCGAAATAACGGGGGTCTGAACATAGACTAATTTGAGATATTTTGGGGGTATTTGTACGGCGGTCTGAGCATAGAGCATAGAGAAGGATTATCGTGACGTTGTGCACAAATATATTGGGGCATCGGTGTGAACACGACGTTGTGAGGAAGACGTTGTGAGAAAGACGTTGTGAGCAAGACATTGAAAGGAAAACGTTGAAAGCAAACGTTAGGAGAAAGACATTGTGAGAAAGACGTCGTGAAAAAGACATTTTGAGGAAGACGTTGTGAGGAAGACGTTGTGGGAAAAATATTTCTTTCGACTGGCTTATTTCAATCCACTTATATTTGTGTTAAAGACCGTTTGGCCTAGGCTGGGGGCTTTGCATCTCTGATGCCTATGTTTACCTTAGTTTTCTATAAGACATAAGTACATGTATGTCTTGGTTTTCAAAAATTAAAATAAACCTAATGGCTGATAATGTTTGCCTGTTAAATAAATTAACAGACTGTCGAATACAATTGCTGTCCTGTCAATCTTCTGATTTGTTGGTTTATCTGTTTGTAGTAGGCTTTTTAATACTTTTCATTATAGGACAGCGTCTGAGGAATCTCGAAACTACCAAGATGTCACAAATGGTCACGTGAATATATCGTCACTTTCCACTTCAACCTCACGAAGCGGAGATCTCACGTCCACGCAATACGCATACATTTACGCACTGTTAGTAATCATCATGCTACTATTTGGCATCATCCGATCGCTATTCTTCAATTACCTTACTGTTCAAGCGTCAAAGCATATCCATTCCAAAGTATTCCAACGCATGGTCCGAGCGCCGATTCGGTTCTTCGATGCTACGCCTAAAGGACGTATTATCAATCGATTCTCTGGAGATATGTATGCCGTGGATAATGAAGTGCCTGAAATGACATATTTCTTGTTTACGGTTAGTATGGTTGTGAAATGAATGGGTAAATGGTTGTTATGGCAGAATTATCGAAGGTATTTGTAGATATGATTACCTAGACTATTAAACAAAATAAGAATGTGATTCTTACATTTCCCATCATTATTCATGAAATATCGTTTATTTATATTATGAGATTTATGTGACTCCTACATGTCTCTTGTTCAATTAATTGGACAATTTGTATACTGATAACAATTATGTATCACATCTCCTTTGATTTAGGTACATTAATTAGTTATCAGTTCGTCTCTCGTTTCTGTTACACAGAGGATGCTTGAGATCTTTGCACGACTTATCCTCATAGTTGTCGTTCATCCCCTACTCGCCTTGGCCGTGCTGCCCTGTCTTATTCTTCTCTGGCTCATTCGCTCAGTCTATGTCAATGCCTGTCGACACACTGCAAGGCTTGGCAAAACAGGTGTGTGTAAATGGAGTTGTTAGAAGTGTTTGTGCTCAGATTCAAGACATGGTGTTCCAAGTGGTAGAAAACATACCTCTGCTTTAGATCTTTGATTGAGACAAAATATACAACAAAACACACCGGTTATATAACAGGATATACATACGCCTCGACCATAAGCCCAGGACAAAGATATTTTGGCCAATGAGGTTCAAACCTGTTTAGCTAATTTGGGCGAAGCAAAATAAGCGTAAAATAACCCCCTAAATGGCAACAGAAAAAAGAAGAGATCTAGTGGCGCATTATTGGTGATAATTTATTTAGTTTATGGCAAGTAACTCATCAACCATCATGTACATACTTTCTTTATTCATAGCGACCAGTCCTTTCCTCGGCCACCTGAGCAGCAGTGTCGACGGAGTGGAGGTGATTCGTGCCTTCGGCGCCCAAGAGCGCTGCGATACAGACTTCGGCTTACACCAGGATACCAGCATCGGCTCATGGTACACAGGGACAGCTACGTTTGTCTGGTTTCAATTCTGGTGTAATGCCACTGGGAGTCTGCTGAACATACTGATTATTCACATATGTCTTCTTGGAGCAGATGGTAAGAAAATTGTTTTTAAAAAAAATCAACAAGTTCT
The DNA here is from genome assembly GCA_001703475.1 of Hydroides elegans. NCBI lineage: Eukaryota > Metazoa > Annelida > Polychaeta > Sabellida > Serpulidae > Hydroides > Hydroides elegans. The sequence goes on from LQRL01101195.1 coordinate 4,637, forward strand.
TTGTGGATGCCCGTACAATGTTTTCATCATATCATAAAAAATATATAATATCGTTGATACCCACCAGACATGATTGTTTTTCATTGGCTCTTACACCAGTTTGGGTTGCAATAATTTAACTAGTTTATGTATCACACATTAAATCATTAAGAATTTATCTGCGCTTCAGACATTAGTGAAGCGACGATTGGATTGATTTTCTGCCTGGCTATACCAATGATAAGCTGGTTTCAAGATAGCGTGAAAATTACTGCCGAAATAGAGATAACTGTAAGTAAAAAGCTGGAGTAAATTATTCATATTAAAAACAGAAGCAACTTGGTTAAAAATGCTTAGATTGAGCTTTGATCAACGCTTATCTTGATTTTTGCAACGACTGTACTTAATAATATTCTTGGTAAATTCAAGTATCATTCAAACAAGTCGATATATTTTGTTCTTTCTGTATAAAATATGATTGATGCATAACTTTGAACCTTCTTGCATATGTACCAGATGACTAACACCGAGCGAGTGCTCGAGTATGCCAGTTTAGACCAGGAGAAATCAGCTGACACGCCATCGGAAAAACAACCCCCAGAGTCATGGCCCCACAAGGGAGCTATTCAGTTTGATCGGGTCAACTTCTCGTACAGGAATGATGGCGTGAATGTACTTCAGAATTTATCGTTTAATATCTCGGGATCCGAAAAGGTAAAATAAACTTAATTAAACTGGTCAATAGTTTTGTAAAGAAACAATAAGGCTTTGAATACACTTGTACTTATCAACTATATAATTCTACTATGTTCCAAATATTTATACACCTGTTTCGTAATGTCCTTGCTTTAATCTTGAGTGGATTTGAAAATCATTGCGGTAATACATGGTTTACGTGATTTAACATTAACAGGTTGGTATTGTGGGTCGCACGGGCGCAGGCAAGAGTTCTCTGGTGCAGTCGCTCCTTCGAATGGCGGAACCGGAAGGAGAAATTTACGTAGACGGAGTCGATATGAGGCAGTTGGGTCTCAATGATGTTAGAACGAGTGTGGTCGTTATACCACAGGTACGTTAACGGTAAAAAGAAGTTTGAGATAGGACTACCAAGCATTTTTCATGTGTTTATTGGTTTTAAGGGGAAATTTATTTTCCAATCAAAAGAATGCATATTTCCCTAATATTTTGTTTACGTTTCCATATTTAATGATTTTCTTGACTTTTATTCTATTTGTCCAAGTTTACGTTGAATAACGATTAAGTTTACATTAAATATAGTTGTTAAAAAAACTTTAAAATAGTATATCTTATACTCTGCGTTTATTTTGATAGGATCCAGTATTATTCAGTGGAACAATTCGATCAAATCTTGATCCACAATCCGAATGTGACGACGCTTCACTATGGCATTCACTCGAACAGGTGACAATGTTACACACAAAATGATATTTATGATTTATTTAGATACATAGTTTTCAAGATATATAGGCTAAAACCCCTTATATGATTAATCATACCAACATTTCGATATTTAATAGTTTAAAATACATACAGTGTTGTTTCTTCATATTCAAAAGTCCTATATACTTGTGCAATAAAACAGCATAGTTTCTGACCCTCAGTGATACTTGACTAAAAATTTCTCACTATTCCATCTCATGTACTGGATAATATGCATGAGCAATATATATTCCTATATGTGCAGATGAGTATGAAAGAGGCCACATGCGCATTAAACGGTCAGTTGGACGCGACAGTGACGGATGGCGGCTCAAACTTCAGTGCGGGCGAGAGACAACTTCTGTGTCTGGCTAGAGCGTTGCTTTGTCATCGGAAGGTGCTCGTCTTGGATGAGGCGACGGCCAATGTCGATAAAAAGTAAGTTGAAATATGAATAATCGTATACAAAAAAAACATTAAGATGGCGTAACAAAGTGTAAATATGTTGTTCAAAATTAATAATGCATTTTACTAAAATTAGTATGGAAATATAATTATTAAATTGCTCAATTACCTTTTACAGTAATAATTTGAACAACTTTTCCTATAACAGAACGGATGAGATCGTTCAAAACACAATACGAACTCGCTTCGCCAACTGTACGGTGCTCACAATCGCCCACCGACTCAACACCGTAATGGATTGTGACAAAATCATGGTTAGGTCATTACTTACCCCATAATATCAGTGAAAGAAAGTTGCAGTCCTGTTCATATATTATTTGTTCATTTCGCTGATAATACTCGTTACTATATCCTTCATTAGCCACGGCTTGTGAAGCAAACCGGGGTTTGAGTCACCGCTTTTCCGTTATTGTTGTCTATATATATATTTATTTACATGTATTTATTTATTTGTTTAGTTCGTAAACTTTTTCTAAAATCGCTACTCCTCCGAAGATTGTAGACGGATTTAAATGCGGATTTTTTTTATATATATCAATCTTTAGGGTTTCAACTCTTCAGGGTATGCTTACGTAAGCAATGGTGCTTATATAAGCACTTCAAAAAAATAAAACCTTTTCGGGATGACTGGCCTTACCTGCCTCCTGCAGTTAAGTGAGCGAAAATACAAAATCTTCTGGGTGTTTGTTTACGTCAAGAATGGTTCCCCTACACTAAGCACTATCGTTAATAGTGTATGGTATCACCCAACGTAGATGGGAACCATTTTTATGTAACGAATTAATTGATTGGCTTTCAAGACACACCCCCAAATCACGTGACTTATATGGCATGTGAAAAAACTGGCTTTCAGATCAAAACAAAATGGTGGATGATACCAGTCCCTATATATCTTTGATATTAGGGATGGGGACCAGTCTAGTTTACGTCACGTGACATACGGCTAGTTTTCGATAATAATGATATTTCAAATTCCATTGCCTTGTCGTTCATGTATTGAAATAGAGAATCGGTAAATGATAAAGCATTGACTGGCCAATATAGAGGCACCAGTTAGAAAGAAAAGAAAACCATTTTCGGGATATGTGGTATGCACTGCTAATGTATTTTTTGCGTTTCACGTGCAAGGCTTCCTCGCGTTCCGTAGATTCGAATACACCTGTATTTAATGGCGTTATATTAATTAATACATAATATATATTGTAAGGGAAAGAAATTGGTGATTAAATCCATGCATTGTATTAAAGAGGTTGAGTTTGAAACATAATTGTAAATAGTATAGATATTTGTAAGTAGTAACGATGCGATTGTGTGGCGTATTTTAACATTGTTTTGGTTACTATTTTTTGATCAAAGGAAAAACTAACTGGTGTTTTAAAAAAAAGTTTTAGAAGCGAATATACTCAAGTGATAGGATTCTAACAACCAACGGACATTACTGTTTATCTCTCTCTTGCACTTTAACAAAAATCAAAAAAAAAATTGTCAGATATTATTAAATGAAAAAAATATATATAGAGAAGTTTAGTTACTGGAAACAAATTTATACAAAATTCACAATGAAAATGTGACTGAAAGGAATTACTGAACAATATTGTTTGTACCGAAATAAATGGATTTATAGCTTTTTTAATGATGGTTGAAACACTAGATAAAGAAATAAACGGCTTACTTTTATATCGCAGTGTGAATAGGAGGTGTGCAAGTTGTGGCACACTGTCCTTGGACAGTCTTGTCTTGGGTTTAAACTCTTCACATAATTTGATACCTAGTCTTCAAATTGGCTCAACCTCGGTAGGGATATTGCTTAAACAAAAACTTGTATGCATTCGTTAATCTTCGGTTCGTTCTTGCTAGGAACTTCTATAGTGAAAGCTCCTGAACCACCCCTTTTAAAAATGTTAATGATTAAGCCTATGAATTATGTTTGATATTTTCTAAATATATGAATTAATCCAGCTATTTTAATACAAACAATCGCGACAAAGTTTAACAGCCCTAAAACCTCTGATTTTCCTAAGTAAATAAATCATTAAATGGTATGTTTTATGATTTTAGGTATTAGAAAAGGGTCAACTAGCAGAATACGATGAGCCCTATACGCTTTTACAGCGAAGAGGAAAACTACATGGCATGATTCAGCAAACGGGAGAACAGGAAGCCAAGAGACTAACACATATAGCTTTTGAATCACATGAAAAGAAAAATAAATTAAAAATAAGTTGAATTAATATAGACTATAATGTAACAACGATGCTTTAACAGTTTGCCTGTTCTGATCTCAACAAAATATATCAGCATAATATATTAAGATGTTACAATAAAGGTATTACAATAAATATGTTGTTTATATGTCCTGTTTTAGATCTTCTGTGTATTTGGTCTAAATATAAGTTTGTTCTTATGTCGAAATAAGAAAATATGTTTGGTTTCAATGAGATATTTTATTCATGATATTAAATCTTTAAATAAATGTCCTATAACAAAATATAATAATTGGACCAAACGCAACAACTTAACAAAACAAAACAAAAGGTCCAAAGACAACAACAGTTTGATTGACTGTACTTTGATCTGATCGCCCTAACTGTACTGTACCTCGTACTGTGTCGTTGACATTATAAAAAAGTACACATTTGGCTATATAACATGTCGAAACAGTTTAATGGATTTATAATCAACATGCCATGGGTTTTAGCACTGAGACAGATAGTTCTCTGAAGGTTTCGACCAAATGAATTGCTTGAGCCGAAGACGAATCATACTATATATAATATCCCATCAATGAATATTGAACCAGGAGCTTGGACATGACATAAGCAATTATTCAGGTTGTCATTTTTAGATAAATGCCAAAGTAGATTTCAAATAACAACCCGATAACCTTCTTATAACAAAAACTAAGCCGTCTCAAATGTTCTGGTTATATCGATTAACGCAAACACGCGATCAAAGATAATGTTCTTCCCAAGTTTTGCATTTTCCCTCAATATAAGACCCCTTTAGTTTTTATCATTGAGGGGTATATCTATTTGTATACCCTGATCATCACATGTATATGCATTAGCTTCTGAAGTCTTCAGTGACGGAGAAAGCAGAACAAGATCATTAGCATAAAGTATATTATTATGGATAGTTTTATCTAATACAAGTTAAGGGTCATACTTATACATATTACATATGCATTACAGGGTTCATCCTACACACGCGCGATTCGCGCGTCGAAATTTTAAATCGCGCGTTCAATAATCCCCCATGCGCGCGCCGCGTGCTCTCAAATCTCTTATCGTGCGTTGCAAACAAAGGGATGCGCGCCATTAAATATTTTGATATGCTTAAGAATGTTGAATAGATGTACACGTGTATTTATGTAAACCAATGAAAATTTATCATAGTTCAATCATTCTTATTTTTTGTTGACGCCTTCGGCGCTCCCTTAAATGTTTGTATTATGCGTCAATGGACGTGAGAAATTGGCTGATACTCAGGTGGCGGGCGGATTTGCATAAGCTATGCCACTCTTCAACCCAAACCACACAACTTGCATGTTTAATTTAAGGTTGAATAGCTAATGGTGGGATTTATACCCGGTTTTTGACTAAAGCAGATATCAACAAAGCTGTCTGCCCTGATTATGGGATCCTCAACTATTCAGACTCCTTTAAACCTTAGAAAATTGCTCGCGACTTTGTCGCTTGCATAATGCATATATACAGTAACCGTTCTTTAATTGGAATCCCCGGTTAATTCGAACCGTTTTCGCCGAACCCGAGTATCGGTAGGTCAAACAAAGAGGGGCTATCATACTTTTTATGGGTTAAAGATATGCCTGATCTGCAATACTTAGCAGTAACATGGATCTACTGAAGGCTACATAAATAAAACAGAGTGACCAGTGTAACGGAAAATCATGAAATTTGAAAGTCCGGACCTTTTGTGAAGATCAGGAAAAACTAAGGCACTTTCATTAAAAACATCATTAATTTCGTTATATCATTACTATTTATATTTTTTTTTACTATTTTCCTTAACAATTTCGCTTGCGCATACAGCACTTGCATATTGTAAATATTTTGTTTTAGAAATTTTTTTCGCGCCGCGCGCATAATCCGCCAGTCTGGATGAACCCTGCATTACAAAAAAATGGAGATAACACATCTTCTAGTCTAACTCAATCGATTAAATTAAATGTCCCTGATATTGCCTTTCCCCATATAATGAATATATTTTAGTTTGTGTTACAATACGCAAGCAGATTACAAATATAATGATATTTTTTTTTGCGAAAACAAGTAAAAAATGTTGGTATCGTTGATCTTACTAGCATCAATAAACAGACAATTTTATAAAGGAAAGTCTCAATTTTATGACAATAAGTAAATTTAGAACGAGATAGATAAGGTGCTCCTTGAGCTCAAGTATATATAATCTCTTTCCCTTACATAAATATTTGACTATTCATATATAGACTCCATTAAATTAGCTATTCTTTATTTAAATTAAGGAGATTTATATTTAAAGTCAGATGTTAGATATTGCATATATCTGGAAAAATGCTTGCCAACAGAGTAGGGTTTATTGCTACTATATCAATTCAAACCCCTATCCAAGTGACGCAATAGTTTACATTTAAATAAAATACATTGTACCATGGTATGGTCCTTAACTATTCAAAAGATTATTTGATATGCGGTACTTATGTTTTGAGTATTGATTAGTCTATGTATGACCATGCTTGTATAGCGAGCGCTGCTCTTGCACGAAAGAGATATTGACCGGATGACGTCATACACGTAATGCACTACACTGTTTTTTTTTGTTCAATGAGGTGATTAAAAAGGCCTTTGTGGTCGTCTTTTTTTTGTTATAAATAATATCTATCTATTATAGTAACGTGGTATTTCAACTGCCTATGCTCCATGTTCAACATTTCTTTTAAAGTAGTTTGATTATAGTGTTTACAGTGTTTTTTTATTTGACACATCGAAAAAGGGATCACGGGAAGTGGGGTGGCGTTTTATCTAAAACGCCGAGTGATAGCAATGCCTGCATTTTTTCGTTAACGAATAGATTGCAGATAAAAGAGAGGTTGTGTCAAAAAATATGTCAACAAGGCACACTTGAACAATATATTGGTTGAAAGTGGTCGTGTTTCTTTATTGTTAGCCAGATAAGCCAAGTCAGCCAAAACGTCAGCCAGAAAAAAAAGAGATAAAAGAAACAGATCGTGGCTGATGTGGCTTAATGTTTAGGTCAAGGTTGGACCGAATATAATTCGAAGCATTTGAACAAAATCCGACACAAACAATTATAAAATTGGTTGAACTATTTATTTGTATATATATATTGCAATCAAAAAGCCATATTTAAACAATAAAACATAAATTTAACAAAACATAAACACAACGTAAAAACAAAACATTGCGTCACGTGACAAAATTCAGCCAGATAGGCCAGCTTCCAGCTTGCTGACGTTTTGGCTGACTTGGCTTAACTGGCTGACGATAAAGAAACGCGTTTTTGACTTAGCTTACTTGGCTTACTTGGGTGACAATAAAGCAACACGATCAATGTAAGGGCTTGGCTATTACCACAAAGGTTTTTATAATTGCCCAAACTCTCCAAAAATGTATTTCGATATAATTTGCGAAACTACTTGAAGTCAAAAGGCGGATGGATTTTATCAAAGCAAAATCGTTTATATCTCTGCTGGTTAGTGTGAAGTGTTCCAAACTTACTTTTATTTAAGCAAATGATTCTTCCTTAACTATCTAGTGACAAATCACTGCACTGGATTGCAGTCCGGTAAATCACAGTCTGAAGAGTATATGTGAAGTATACTATACTTCATGTAAAGTTTTTTTACTTGGTGTTTTATATAGTAATTTTACACACCATAATATCATTTTTCAAGAATCAATAAGTCAAAATATCCTAGTATGGGTGTTACGGTGGGGGTTGGCGGGAGGATCATTCTAAATGATTTTTTAGTTAAGATTCTTTAATAACATTCCTTAATGAAAGATATTTAGTGAATTAGTGCCTAACCCTAACAGAAAAAAGATAGATATTTTATATTATATTTTCGATGTATACCTCCAGTACACTCTTCAATCTGTGATTTACCGGACTGCGCACTGGATTCATGATGTTAACATGTCGGATTAAATTTGATTTACACTGTTGTTCTGTCAACAAAAAGTTGTCATTTGTTTACAAACAAACTTCCAAGTGTGTGATTTTGAATCAACATTTTCAAAGTTAATACAAATTGTCAACACAAAAACATTAGTGCATTTTGTTAAGCTATATCATTTGTCAATATAATGATTTGTTTGTCGAGTCGACATGGTATAATTAATGAAGAAATATGCTAAATTTGGGCGATAATTCAGTGAAATGGTTCTTCGGTTGCCAAAACAAAGAGAAATGTAAATAGATACGAGTACAAAAAGCTTTCAGATTTGCAACGAATATGAGTTTGAATAGCATATCATAATTATATGCTTTTTTGTGTGAAATTACAATGTACTATAATTGACATACGTAATTCATAAAAATGGACCCACCAATTTTTAATGGAACTCCTGATCCTGTCCCAGAGGCAGGATTATTTTCAAGGCTTACATTCAGGTTAACATAAAAAAAGATATAGTATATAGACACAGTACATGATATATTATTGTTATATTGATTTTCTTACATGTAGAATATTAACCCGAGGTTAGTCCGCAACACCGAACATACTCATACTCGGTACTGGTACTGGTAACGCCCAGTTCCACAAAGTGGCTCGGCTCTCAGCGTGGCCCAGATTCAGTTTCATTTTTCATTCATGCTTTATTTATTACTCACATACTGATTTATTTGCTTTTTTTGCTACTTTTATTTATTTATCTTTTAAATGAAATTCAATTCAATTATGTTGACGGATTAATCATTCATTTGCCCCTATATTTACAACCATGCGTGCAATATTTGTTTGATCAGTGTCTGTATACTGTAGAAAATAATAATTATTCTAAGACTATTATATAAAATAGATATAATGCTAATATAACAGTAATCTCTTATAAGTGTTCTAATGTTTTCTCTTTTTTGGTTTCCTTTATCCAAATATTGGTTTCGCGATTTCGTCAATATTTAACGAAATTAAGAGTAAGGCAAATGAATCAAACCACACTTTGACTTTATACATTAAAAAGCATGTGATATGAGTATATGCGATAAAAGCTCCCGTTTTCACTTGCAGCTGGACAGCACCGTTGCTCAGACATGGTTATCGGCACCGTTTGGAGAGAGATGATTTATACAAGATTCCACACAGCATATCTACGGATGCCGCCACACAGCGGCTGCAAAGGTAATTTGAGGCTAACATTTAAAATGTATAATGTCAATCTAATATCGATGTGACTGTATTGACTTTTATCTGATAGGCTTTGAGTTTTGTATCATGTGCATTTTTAAAGCATTATTTTAAAATTAGTTTCTGTTAAATAGGGACGTTGGAAACTTAAAGTTTATTTCGTCTACCCACTTGTTTTTTTTTTTCATGTATTTATGGTTTCATTTTGATGGCAGCCATATGATCTATCACATTTAAAGTAGAAAGAGAACAATCAACAAAATACCTCGAGGTTTCGTTGTATTATTAATAATTATTAACTCCCTTTTGCATAAGTCACGCTATCTTTATTGAAAAATCCGTCTCACTCATGACACTTAATTGTTGTTGATTACTAGGACGTGGGATGGCCAGGAGGAGGAAAGAAAGAGAGCAAAAATGCCAAGTTTCCGAAAGGCTCTTGCGAAAGCATTTTGGTGGGACTATATCATCACCGCACCAATAATGTTCATCTCGGTATTTTTTATGTGAACATAAAAATTGTCGTTCATTGGACATTCAAACATCTGTTGGGTATTTTTATTATAGAATTATTGAAATACTGTTTTTCTAAACGTGTATTTGTTAGCGTTTAAAATAACTTTAAGAACTTAAGTTTGTGCACACAATCTGAGTCATTGTCCTTGACAATCTTGAGAAATTAGAAAAATAAATCACTTACCAACGTTTAAGCACAACGTATATCTTTTGTCATTTGCAGCACTTTGTCATCACGCTTCAACCCATCATTTTCCATTATCTCATGGGCTACTTTGCCGATCCGAAACAAATCTCAAAGCCCCAAGCTTACGCACTCGCCATGTGTTTAGTCATCACAAACATCGTTCTCGCTGTGAATGCGCCGCATATAGTGTTTAACTTCGTCAAATGCGGCATGGCCTGGCAGAGCGCAACGTGTGGGCTACTCTACAGAAAGGTATGTCTTAACTGTTATCTTA
>LQRL01101242.1:0-21718 GCA_001703475.1 Hydroides elegans
TTCTGCTTGGGCACCATCCAAAAGGTATAAATAGGGGTCAGGATTAGCTGTGATTTCAGTTGTGCTGCAGACGTCGAAGAGTTAAGACACAATAATTATTTTCGGATATTAGATAAGGTCAAAGTTTTCCACGTTGCTGTTGGATGAGAGTATGTTTGAAACATCGACGGATTACTTTAAAAGTGAATATTGTGAAATGATGTTACAGCATTAAAACGGAATAAATTATCAACGCATCAGTGGGCTTTTCCTTTAAGTTTACGGCAAATATTACAACAATCCGACCAAGGCCATTACATTATGTAACTTTATTTACACAAGAATTATCAATTATTGCGAATTCACTTGCATTTCTTTATTGAATGTGTCTATACAGTACAACAAAGAAATATGTAGCATTAACAAATCAAACATCATTTTACCATGACATTTCTCAATGGAAAACCAGAGAATTCTCTTCCATGGACCAAATTGAGATCACGTTAAGTAAGTTTGCAAGTGGGTTCAATGGCAAACGGACGTGTCACCACAATTAAAATCGGTATTGAATAAAGTATTGAATACTCAGCCATATTCATTCCACATGATTTATTATAATTGGTTCACATTTTGTCAATATCGGAATTCATACCTTTAAACTTCGACACCAGTTTTGTCTGTTCTTGTTGGTCAATGTCTCTGATGGTGCGCTGAAACCACATGCAATTCTTCTCTTTCTGGTCGTCCGTCAACAGTCCTTGTCTCACTTCTTTCTCGGTCACTGAAATCGATGTATTAGAGAAGATAAAGAACCAATTTGAGTAATAACATTAACATTTTTAATCTATTTTCATTATTGTTTCTTCTTATTTTTTTAATATATATAGGCTACCTTAAGTAAATTATGGTTTACATAGTGATAATCTTCTAGCTTTCATTCAGTTTTATAGTGCTAATTAAACACTAATTAAAGTCATTTTGATAGGATTGAAATTCAAGTTTAAATGTTTATTCATTTATTTTAATCCTAAAGTTGCTCTCAAATCTTACCGGAAATAATATATTCATGCGCCCTGTCTTCCGGCAAAGCTATCATGGCGGCATTCGACAAAATGTCTGAAATGCGTTTGTACGTTTCCCACCATTCGTTGTTTGCCGCCTGCAATAAAACCACCAATTTTGTGATACTCAATGCCTACCTTACAATATGGTAATTTGCTTGGGGATTTTTTCTGCGATCGCTGCGAAATTCAAAGATAATGTGATCAATCCAATATTACTGGTTTCATTATATTTTTTAATTGAATATGACCCTCACAGGATTTAGATACATGTATGTCTCCAGGACTTCTATTCAATCTTAGATAGTGTTAAATACATTACCCTAGAAATCTGCGAATGGATTTTAAATTCATTTGATTGAGTTCCGCATTTTTTTTAGAAAAACACCTGTGAAGTCTGAAGTCAAATCTGGTTCTGGAGATAAAGAGTCTAAGATTGATTTTAATAGATCTATTTGTTAAGTGCTTAGGAATTCATAAATGCGTGGCTACTACATTTATGTTCAAATATTAATTGTAAACATTTAATTGATTTATACATTTTATTCCATTATACAGTCCTCCCTCAGCCCACATATACGGAGCCTATATTCTTTTATTGGCGCCCCAACCCCTGTTCAACTTTTTTACCCGCCCCAACAATAGATCATTAATCTGAAACATGTCATAGAATGCTAAAACTGTTTAGTTTATTTGTTATCTAGACTAAACTAAAACTACTTAGTTATTGTTATTTCAAATATTCTTAGTTTTAGGAACATCCTACTTTGAATCGTTCATCCCGTCGATCCTTGATGAGAATGTAGTCAGGAATATGAGTGCTGATGGGTTGCAGGGTTCTCGATGGAGGCACAGCATTGTTGTCGAGCAGATACCACCTAGAAATCACCAAAGTGTATAAGCACATTAGGTAAACAAAACCATTATCAAAATCCGAAGTCACAATATCAAGTGTAAATATTCATTGAGGTATCGTTGAAACAAACTCATCTTCATAATTGGCTTCCCATAAATGACAACATTTACGAACAAAAATGCAACACTTCATTTTTAGATACGTTGTGCATGAGGTGCATTTACTTTACCTAGGGCTAAAGCCAAGATTTGAATATATTCTATGTAATAAATAATGAAATATGTTAATAGCCCAATTCGTCTTACTTTTCGAGTAACGCCTTGTCTTCATCTTTGTCTACAACTGCAAGTAATTGGTTGAACTCCTCATCAGCTATAACACGTTGTAGGGGTCGATGACCATATTTGTGGGATAAAAATGTCTGAAAGAAAGCGATAAAAACGTGGAAATAAACTGTTTTTCCTATATTTATAATTTTAAAACATAATTATTTGATACAAAGTTGATATATTTAAAAAAATGTTTTGGTGTCTTCTGGATGATATCCGCCCAAAAAGTTTCCGCCCAAAAAGTTTCCGGCCATAAAGTTTCCAAAAATGACAACATGGGACAAAAAGTTTCCAGCCAAAAAGTTTCCGCCCAAAAAGTTTGCAGCCATAAAGTTTCCAAAATTTACACATGGCCCAAAAAGTTTCCGCCCAAAAAGTTTCCAAAAACTAATGATGGTAAAATGTTGTTCAATAAATAAATTAATGAAACAATGTCTTCTCGCTTATTCAACAATGTTACTCGTTTTTACCATACCTCTCTAGTTTTCCCTGTCACTGGGGTTATTAACTGTTTTTCATAATTGACTGCATCTATTTCATTCTCATTTTCACAATATACATGTTATTTTTTTATGTTTTCGCTATTTTAAAATTAAGATGTTAACCAAACTCACAGTGATAAATTAATTTTGAAAATGATGAAATCAAAATGGCTTATTTTCACTCCAAACTTTGGTAACCCCAGTGAGAGTATTCAGCTGTTTTAAGAAAACTTAAACTTTTTTGTCTTTAGAAAGATATTAAGCTTTAATGAATCGATAAGAATTGTTCATATATGATACTTAATTTTTGTCGACACAACATAAATGAAAAAAATCCGGATGAAAAATCTTGATTTCTTCAAAGGATAAATTAAATGTGTGAAAGTAATTTGTTTGATTTTTTTCTATTTAAAAGTTGGAAACTTTTTGGGCGGATACTTTTTTGGGCCATGTGTAAATTTTGGAAACTTTATGGCTGGAAACTTTTTGGGCGGAAACTTTTTGGCTGGAAACTTTTTGTCCCATGTTGTCATTTTTGGAAACTTTATGGCCGGAAACTTTTTGGGTGGAAACTTTTTGGGCCGGATTCAAAATTTTGATTAGTGCAAATTATGTTTATTTTTATAAGAGCAAACTATTGGGTTTATAGCACCAACAATCACCCATACGCTCTGACATCCTTAGCCTTAACCATAACCTTTCAATCGATGTTAAAGGGTGGAACACTGCATGGGCCTATTCCACAACCCTCACACCATATGTCTAGACTAGGTTTCAATGTTATATCTAACGAGAACTGGGTCTAGACTAAGGATGTGAAATTGGTCAACAGTGTAAGGTTGAGGCTACATTTAAAGCGGAAATAATTGGTCCTGGTCACGTTAAGATTTTAAAACTGAATTCTAAGGGGTAATTTCACATCCTAGGTCTAGACCAGGTTCTCGTTTATCAAAGCATCGAAACCTCCATGTAGTCTAGACTTAAAATCGGCCCTTAATGGTCAATTAACTTAAGACTTACCACGAACGAGGGTCCGGTTGACAACTTCTTGCATGCTTCGATCTCCTGCAGACATAGCTCCGTGGTCATGTGATCATTTGTGGCCTCGTCACGGACTCCCCACCGCATATCGACAACCTAGATGAGAAATAGATATAAAACAAAAACCTATTTATTAAAGTGTATATATCATACCGAAAATGTATATGAGAAAAAGGTATAACAAAAACTAAATTTCATGTAAAACACTTAAGTTAAATGTGATTTGCATTTAACACCGAAATACATCTTGACTTATATATTATTTGATTATATTAAAGAATAGTCTGTTAGTTCTTGCAGACCATATATTTACTCTCAATTTAGTTATCCATCTATTTGCTTCGAATGTAATCTAAGTCAAGAAAATCGATTACGATAAAACACCTATTAGATAAACCTTAACATACACTGTACCTGAAAGTCATAACCATGTGACTTGCAGTGCTGTTTCAGCTTGGGATAGACGCGTTCCATCAAAGCGTTTCGTTCGTGCATCGTGTCTGAAGACGAAAACAATGAAAATATAATCAAAAATATAATTATATTATTGATGGCGTCATAATTCTGTATCGTTATTTGTATGATTTTTATGAGTTATTCTCAGAGCCGTAGACACACTTTCAATTCCTCATTAAATAACATTAAATTAAATCTATTCGGCAGTTTTAACACGTTATTATACCCAATGACGCAAGCAAACTTGTTACGTATCTGGTTTAACTTCGATTGACGAGGAGGTATAACCAGACCCTAACAATTATAATGGTGCTGCTCACTTGATGAGCAAAGCAGGAAAATTGTAGCCCGATTCCAAAACCCAATCTTGTATATACAAAGATGTGATTAAAAATTCCGAAAAAGATGTCGTGTACCTGTAAAGGTACTGCTAGTGAATATTCGAACTAGTTTGGAGCTCGATGGATAGTCGGTTTCCAAATTGCCGTGAAGCAGCAGGGTCTTCTTTGGTAATCTAAAAATAAAATAAAACATGTCTTTGGGAAATTATCTTGGCTTGTTTTCAATCTATGTAAACTGGTAATTTTGCCAACTCAATAATTAAATCTAAGATCGAATCCAAAGATTGACAGCCATGCTATGGCCCATTTTCTATGAAATAACGTCATGCAACATTTAATGTACATGTATGTTAGATAAAATTAAAAATTGCTAGTTACTTTCGGTGACATCTAACTAATCGCTTACGGTTTTGCTGGACCGACTTTAGCCATTTGTTCGAGTAGCATTTTCTTCAAATCATCTGCTTGTTTCTTCAACGCTTCTAAATCTTTCAATTGTTTCTCCTTCCATTCCTTTTTCTTCCTTTCTTCCTCTTCCTTACTTTGTGCATTTCCCGCCGTAGACACTGAATCCCTATTTTCCGAACTGGTTTCGGGCGCCGCATTTGTTACTTCGGTTTTATTCGGAACGGGTTCAAGAGATGCGGGTTTTGACGCTATATCCGGTAACGCAGCCTTTTCATTGGCTATCGGCGCAAGGCCGGTTCGACCAATGGCATCAGCGGATTTGTTTCGGAGTGGAGGTAGGTGTTGTGATTGCCCAACGGGTGATTCGTTGCCTCGTTTGACCTGGACGTATACTTTATACGCACGGTACATTCTGGTTGTTTAATTTTTGTGGTTGTATCAGATGATACGTGGTTACTCCATCTGGAATACAGAGTGACAAATGATTGCAAAATATGGAGGTTAACAAAATAATGTATTGTTGTTGTTCAGTATGCCTGATGTGTATGATGATTAGACTATTCGCAGGCACCGTCCTTCGTCTACAGTAGCCTCTTATAATAATGCATGACCATATTTACATTACCCCTTAAACGATCCTTTAAACGTTTATTATATACAAACGCGTATATACACGCGTATTATACACGATAAACGCATAAACGATGAAATAATCAGAGGCTATAGGATCGCGATAATGTAAAGAGCACTAAGCTTAGTCATGTTTAGGAAAAATATCATTTTTGTCTGCGTTGCAGATTGTTGAATAATAATCTGCGTGTAACGTTTAGCGTTTATACGTTTAGCGTTAAGCGTTTTAAGGTTTAGCATATAGCATTTGAGCGTCTAACATTTAGCGTTTAGCGTTTGACAAGAGAAGTTAACAATGCACGCGCCTGTACATGATGGCAATCAACAATGAAAACGTTAACTTAGTCATATTGTTAAACAAGTAAATAGCGAATGTAATAACATTTATATACACCATGTGTATAAAATCATAAAACCAAGTACCTGTTTTAAGTTATCCGATGATGTTAATTTTGCAATTAACTACAACTTTGCTGTACTTTAGTCTAGTAGATATCCGTTACACACAATAAAAACAAATCCTTTGGAAAGTGTTAGGCTAATTCCATGGTAGCTTTCTAACATAACATTTTCACAATAGATATGAAAACCAATCCCTTTACGGAAATAACCACGGTCACTGTCAATCAATCATTCATGAAACTTGGAACCGTATGTTCATTCATGGATCACCTTAAATTATATTCTTCCAATAAGTGTATGCCCGTATTGCACAAAAAGGACCAAAACTTTGGATCAATCCCATAATTAAACATGGCAGAAGGCTATGGAATAAAATGGCTAAGAGCATAGGGGTAAAACAATATAAATATTTACCACGTAGCACGTGGATATGCAGTTATTGATCCGAGGCTGAATGAGCACATGGCAGTATATGGAGAGAATAAGTGGGAAAATGATAATAATACATTCGTAAGGCGCGTTCACGCCAAACAGGCAAAACATTGCTCGTAACCAGTTTGTTATGTATTTGTTACCAATCTCACTTGAACGAATTTATTGCTAGAAATTTAAACACACAAATAACGCGCTTTTAAGTTCAAGTGATATTGGTATAAAATAGATCACAAACAGGTTTCAAGACCGGTGGTCTTCATCATTTTTAAATGCCTAATATAAAAGTGCTGTGGAGTTGTTGAATAAAGCGTGAGCCATCCTTGGAGAACACCGATCAAGCATCGTGATCTGCAGGAACACCCAGCTGTTCATCTTGAGAAAAAATATTCTGCTGGACAATTTTTTCCCTGCATATTGGTTACGTTAATGAAACGCCTATATTGCTATCAACATTCTTGACCAGCCCAGCTTAAGTTAAATAAAATGATGCCAACTATTATAAGGACCAACAATTTAAAACAATATTTGCATAATTATTATTTGGTTGTTTTATAAGAAATAGACCGATCCTATTCATTTTCTGGCAACCACCGACATTTTCTGATCGGTTCATATGTGCATCGACATCCTTATTATAATTGATCACCAATCCACGTGTTAATGAATGTTCTAAGGTTTTATTTATTAATAAAAGACAAATAAAGATGTATGGCAGTCCAACTAGACTTACCACACCTGTCGATTGGATCAAATACTCAAAGACGTCTATAATGAGTGAATCATGAGTGTAACATATGGCAATAGAACTGACTTGGCCATGAACATTGTTGGAAGGTCGGGTTCGAGATAAGCGTTTGATATACGTTTTATCAGGCTATACGTTAACGTACATACGGAGTCGTTTTGATTATTGACCTCGAAAAAACCGTCTTTACTTGTATATTCAGGACGCGTTTTTAAGGACGCTGTTTATAAAATGACGATAGAATATAATGACACTCCATATACCAAAACGTCAGTTATTGATTGGATCAAACGCTCAAAGAAGTCTATAATGAGTGTAACATGTGGCAATAAAACTGACTTGGCTAGGAACATTGTTAAAAGATCAAGTGCCAGATAAAACGTTTGATATACGTTTTATCAGGCTACACGTCAACGTACTTACGGTGTCGTTTTGATTATTGACCTCGAAAAAAAAAAACTTCTTAACATGTATTTTCAGGACGCTTTCTAAAGGGACGCTGTTTCTGAAATAACGATGGAATTTAATGACACTCTAGATACCAAAACGTCAGTTTTCTTTACTTTGCGTACATATTTTTGTAACGTTGTAACTATAGGCCTACATACCATACGGAAGAAAAAGAAACAATACAAAACACAAAGCCATTATTTCGGCCGTGTGCATGCAATCTCGTGCCAAGGCACGTTGCGTAACATATGGCTACTTACGCACTGCATAAAATAAGTAAAAATGGCATATAAAGAAAAAATGAGCACCACGCATATGATTCATCACATTCGATATTGGTCATTTTTTGTACAAGTCACTTTATAAAACAGGTATTAGTTATCCAGTTGTGACATTAATATCATGATGCTGGAAATGGGAATTCAATAGTATTTTTATTTTTTTGCGATAATTGTATATATTGAATACAAATTCAATGTAAAACCCTTAACATTGCACGACAAAAACATGAGCACCAAAGTAAATAAGCTTATTATCCTACTTGATTTATTATTAATTACATTGGATGTTTCTGCCAACGCCGAAATCCGGACAAATTCCGATGGACGACATTCAAAAGAAGATGCTTATAGAAGAGCAGTTGAGGCCGAGTTTGGTTATTTGAACCCGTCAAATCGTCAAAATTCCTATGACGACAGGCCGCAAGTTTCTAATTCCTACGCACCATACCCACACCCGTTTTACGAACCGTATTTGCATTATAAACACGGCTATCTGAATGAAATCGATGGACGCCCGCGGTCAAAAACGCAAAAGAATGTTGATACATATGATGGTTCGTTCGATGAGGATGCGACGACAATTGGAAATGGGCATTATACGGAATATGTTCACGGGGATGTCATACAGGAGCCTATCGATCACCATAAAACAAAAGACGAAGGACAGACAGAAGTCGTTCAGAATTTTAAAGATATGTCACATGTAGCGCTACCATCAACTTATGAAGAAGCTTACAGAAATGCATATCAACCAAATGTTGTTCCTAGCGTCAATGAACACAAAGCTTATAATGACGAGAAATATCGCAAATGCAAATTCATGGAAAGTATGAAGATGCGTGAATATATGGGAGACTATTTTACGGATATGATCTGTAGCATGTATAAAAAGTGGGGTGAAGGGATGCATACGGATCCGAAATGGGAACCGACATCAGCTCAAAGAAGATGGTTTAATACCTTGGGTTCCAAACCGCCAAGTGGAAGTAGATCGAAACGACAGACAGGTAAAAACATTGATCATTGTAAATATCTCAAGCATACGAAATAACATGATTTTCAGAAAAAAATCAAATTAACTCTAAATTGCATTTGACGAATAAATATAAAAATTCTTTTTAAATATCAGGATTCAATTTAAAGAAAATTTCCTTTTCGTTAAGCAAGCTTTGAACAATCACAACAATCAACACTAAAATATATATATATTTATAAAAGCTTACTACAACCCAAGTACAATGTATTTAGAGGACATAACGGTTGATTCGAAAATTGTATATCATTCTTGTCGAAAACTAATAAAAAATCATCACCGATTATAACACAAGACAATACACCAAACAGCGTTCCTAAATCCACAATTAATTTAACATCAGAGCAAGATAGGGGTTTATAAGCATCAGCTTTTGTAACGAATGGATACTAATGTTCAGTCAGCAAAGTTTACAGAAATATGCATTTTCTTTTGTTTCAAGAAAATAAAATGTATTTTGACCAATTATTTATGTTTTTAAAGTAACCTAGTTGTTTTTCAATCGAACAAACTTACTGTTCATAATGTTTATGCGATTAATGCCACGATTAAACAGGGTTTCACCACAGGAGAGCCGTGAGAAAAGAATACCGTGTATTGACCGACAATGAGCGGAACCGTTTACATCGCGCCATCAACATTTTGAAGCATACGTTCATGGATGGCCTGTCAGTGTATGACGTCATTGTTCGCAACCACCATCCGAATCTGGCACCAGGGGCCCACTTTGGACCTGCGTTTTTGGGATTCCATCGCGAATATCTGCTCAGGTAATACAAATGGAAATATGGGATCATATTTTAAGATGTTCAGCATTACAAAGCGCTCTTGATTTGGCTTA
This sequence comes from Hydroides elegans, assembly GCA_001703475.1. NCBI lineage: Eukaryota > Metazoa > Annelida > Polychaeta > Sabellida > Serpulidae > Hydroides > Hydroides elegans. The sequence goes on from LQRL01101242.1 coordinate 9,771, forward strand.
GATAATATCGTTTGAACCTTAGGTATAGATAGACAATAGCACCACAGACGGTTTATCATAGTTCAAAGTTAACATTGCTTTATCCAATAACTCATTTCGACAAGAAAATTACCATAGAAAATGTTTTATATCGCATCATAACAGAACAACATATATCTTTTCTTCATTTTCTCTATTATACAGGTTTGAAAATGCACTCAGAGAAATCGACCCAACAGTCAGTCTACCATACTGGGACTCCAACTTAGACTATATCCTTGGCGACGACTTAGCCCGCTACTCTGTACTTTGGTCCCCATCATTCCTTGGCAACGGTGTAGGCGACGTAGCGTCGGGCCCATTTGCCTACTGGCGCCTTCCATTTGACTCCCGAACTAGCCAGAGTGGTCTTCTACATCGCAATCTAACCATAGCGCCCCCATTCGCGCGTACAATGCCCGCATTAATGTCAGATGAGGCCGTATTGGGGTTACTGACCGCGCCCCATATAAGGAATATCAGCTGGTTCGTGGATCCCATGTTTGAGAGCCATCACGGAGCGGTGCATAATTGGGTGGGAGGTGTCATGGCTGATATACCAATATCACCCTCGGATCCGGTGTTCTTTATGCATCATGCGTTTTTGGATTGCCTGTGGGAACAGATGCGTTATTTGCAGAAGCGTCGGGATCCCTATTTTGATCCTGTCTATGATTATCCGAATGATTCCAGGGCGTTGGGAGTCGGTATGGAACAACCAGACGGGTCCATATTGGAGGATATAGACTCTTCCTACCATCATCCTTTGAATCCACTGAGACCATTTTATCCACTTCGCAATATTGACGGCTTAAGCAGCGTTTATTTCGAACGATTTTATACATGTCAACCGAGTCCCGTGTGTTCGCGACGGAACCCAAATTGCGGTACGCCGTATTTGTTTTGTGATAGAAATACATATAGATGTGTCCCCAAATTACTCAACGATGCACCATGTGCCGAATTCTCGAGATCGGATCCGTGTCTACACGGTGAATGTTGTGATGGGATATGTAGGGAATATTGCTCTGCCGTTAGACAAAGAAATGATGAGATTCGTTATGAAACACATAGCTTGCCTCATGAAAAAAATCAAGTACACCACGAAACGAACCATTTACCTCAATTAAATGATAATAGACTTCATTTCGTAAATGAAGACGACAACAATCAAGTAGCTGACTATCATGAACCCCTGGATTCAAAACAAGGCACATATTCTGCTCAGAATACAAACCAACAAGCCGATGCCAATGAATTTGATAAAGCGATGGCTTCAAGCTCGGATATCGGTGAAGAGTTACAGGAATTGATTGATACGGTGCATTCAGATGATAAGACAATACCTCCGGGTTATCTGCATATTTCAGTTATTGAGTAATAATAAAATGTTTGAGTAACCTATGGTTGAAAGAGCTAGGATATGTATAGTTACCCATGATAATTGAAGAGAACCCCACGAGCTGTTCCTCACAAAAGCATTTCCCCAGCAAATCCCAGCTGGCTTGGAGATTTTGAGGAAATCTGTTCTTGTAGTTAGAGGAACACCGTTTTTGATTATTTATTTATTTTGTGATATCTAATGAGAATAATTAATCGCTCGCTTGAATTTAAACAACCAATGAGAGTGTAGAATGAGGATCCTATCGCCTAGGCAACACATCACGCAATTAAACAGCTTTACCGAAGACAAAGCTTTCACATTCAACAGTTGAATTGCTTCAAAATGTGTATTTTGTTGTTGTTCGTCTTTGTAAAGTATCTTAAGTTGATTGAACAACTTTTTGAAAAATGTGTCGTGGGGTGCCCTTCGCACCGCACGACCCATTTTTCAAAACTTTGCTTAATCACCTTAAAACAACATTACAAGTATGAACAACAACAAAATAATGGTTTTTGAACATTAAAATTTAAAAAAAAGGTGTCCAAGCCAGCTGGGCTGTTCCTTCTTTTCTAGCCAGCTAAAATCTCCAAGCTAGAATGAATTTCCTCAAAATGTCCATGCCAGCTGGAATTGGGTGGGGGAACACCTTTTTTGGGGAACAGCTCGTGAGGTAGTCTTCGTGGGGTGCTCTTCATAATTCCCTGCAAAATCAGGATTATACTTCCCTCTACTTTTTTTTTCTTAGTTTTATCAGCTTTGATTTAACGGCTTCTATTTGTAAAATCATTAAGTTTATTTTGTTTGGAAAATGGACTTTGAACATAATTAGCAAATTCTTTTCAAATTTTATCATACATGTAGATATATCCCATTTGACTGGAAACAAGTCATGTGTTACATAATGTATATCAGCGCAAAAATGTACATTAATGACCTGTTACTATTTTGCATGTAGCCCTTCATTTAAGTTATGACTATCACTTACTTTATATATTCACAAAATTACACGTAATATCAATATACAGCTTTACGAATTATTTATCTAATGTTTTCCTTGCCATCGCTATTATGATAAACAAAAACTGAATCAATGCCTTATCTGCATCCAAACCTTTTATAATAGTATCATCTTAATTAAATGCCAAAAAAAACGTATGTATTCCTTAAACTGCAGAGCTCGAAATTCAACTTTTTCGAGGCAGGCCTTCGGTTAACCGCCCTCTCAAATCCTTGAACTAGAGCCAACCCACAGGGTCCATATCGTGTACTTTTTGATACATCTATCATATGAACTGTTTTGTTAAATTACAACATGGGTTATATTACCTAAAGATTAACTAAACACTATGGTGTAAAAAAGGGGGTTCACTTCGAAATAGCATTGCGAAATCTTAATAAATGTAACATTTGTATGATAACTTGTTTTTATGTTTTGTTAAACATAATGCATCGTGGCAGTCTATATAAACCAGGTAAAAAAGTTTTGTCCAAGTAAAGAAGGTGCGGAGAAATAGGCCAAGCAGATATGGAAGTCTTATAAAATTTACATATCTAGAAAGGAAATTCTATTAGAAATTAAATGAAACCATTTTATATAAGATCCTGTCAAGATAAATAACATTTCTATGCCAATTTCCAACCTTTTTTAAAAAATAAAGCGTTCTTAGCCATTTTTACGCGATCATGAGGGCCCATATAATAGAATAGAGCTTGTAGAATAAGAGATGACCATAGATGTCTTTATTGATTATTTAGTGGCCCTCTTATTGGCTTTTAAACACCAAACTAGGCAGCGGCATTGTTGGGTCATTTTTTATGTATTCTTAACCTTTCTAACCCTTAACGTCTGTAGCACTTTATGTTGGCAGTTTTTAGACTCCAATTTGTAATTATTCTTTTCGTGTTTAGACTCCATACACACGTTTGATAAGAATATCACAATAAATAAAGGAAAATATCCATAATAAAATTAAAGAATCAATACAGCCAATAGTATTCATCGGTATTTTGATCACATGAATGAACTTGTATATCTGCACTTTACTTTTCTGTATAATATCATGAATTTTTTTGTTTTTATTGTATTTTTAGTATTTGTCATATATAAAGTACATATACATTCATACAGACATATACATATACATTACAAGACAAGAACATGACACCACAAAAACGCTTCTAGTATTACATAAGCAAAATGACAACTTTCATGGACTTACACAGAAAAACTATCTTAATAGAAACGACTATTGCTCATTAATTGATAGATATTTGCAACTAGATTTCACAAGTGTCTTATGATTATTCCATTTAACAGAAAAGTATTTTTCACTTAGTGAGTTTTTCTCGGCCATAATAGATATAACTATTCGTTTTAATATTGTTTTAATAAAGAAATGTTTCTCTTGACCTCTAATTTCACATATATACATCTTAACGATAACACACAACATATTTACTGCCTTATCATTCGTTTCAAATAAAAAACTCGTCCCTACTTAATCCTTGAAAAGTCCTGCAGTTTAGCGCAGAAAATATAGTTTTTAGCCACATTTTTGTTGTCTGGCATTCAACCAAGGCATGAACTAATGTATCTTCAACATTAAAATTGCTCTTTTTACAATAAATACACAGGTTTGATTCACGGATTCCCCATTTTTTTAAGGTTTGAAGCGCAGTTAACAATATTATGAACAATTTTGAATTGGAAGGCTACTAGCCGCGGATCCCTTGTTGATTGTTTGCAGAGGTTCATGCTTTTTAAGATGATATCATTTGACACTCCAAACTGGTCAAGCCATCGATTGAGACAGGTGGGAGGTTGAATTTTGAGCGCGACAAAACAGTTATAAAAATCTTTGCTTTTTGATTTGCTTATATTCAGAGCTTTTCCATCCTTAAGAAGGAAGGTGTCTGATTAGAAGTTGATATTTGGTTTGTCTTCCCATATTAAGTTTTGAAGATCAGGGTTTTTATCTACTGCATTTTTAACTGAATTTATAATTCCAAAGTACCTTAAAAAGTTGGTCCTGATATTATACTTTATTCGAAATTGGTCAAATGATAACCATGCAACCGTATCGTTTAAAAGGTCATGTATGTACACAACCCCCTTTTCATACCAATATTTGAGGAAAATAGTTTTATTACCGATTCTTATCAAACTGTTATTCCATAAAATACATTTACATTTTGAGACAAAGAAGATTTCTTTGGCATTCGCCAATATATACTTTGGCATTTTGGGCAAGTACTGTATGTCATAATACATCTTAATATGAAATAAATCCCTCCAACTTCATCCAAATAGTTTCGCGTTATGTCACCCCATCCTGTGGTTTTTGATATTCGATAAATCCATGACATTCTAAGTGCTTTTGCTTGAGATTCAATATCGACTATTCTAAAGCTAAATTGTTCTGAGATCATTGTTGAGTGCTTGACTTTAGCGGGTTTTTGTTTCCAAATGAAATTATTAAGTACCGATTGAGACATTTTTATATGTGAAGTTTCATACTCTGAAAGTGATAAGGAGTAAATCAAATTTGATGTCCCGAATGTTTTTGAAACAAGATTTCTACCTACTAAAGTAAGATTCCGCTGTGACCAAATTTGAATTTTTTCGCCATCTTATTTATTTTGTTTGTAAAGTTAACTGCGCTTTTTTACACGATCTCTGCTCACTCATATGCCTAACATATCAAATACATCATGTGCTCCGTTCATATTCATTATCGTTGTAGTTCTATTTCTCCAAGGACCAAGATAGAATAATATAGACTTTTCAAGATTAAGCTTAAGACCAGATATATGTGAAAATGCATTAATTGTCAAAATAAGACAGTGAACAGACACTTCATTATTTTAACGTACACGTGCAGTCATCTGCAAATTGTTTGAGTTTGTGTTCGTTATTATTCACCATGAGTCCTACAATATCGTTATTTTCTCTAACCATACATGCCATAATTTCGGCACATAAGAGGAACAGATAGACACTAAGAGAACAACCTTGACGTACGCCTTGAGATCATTGAAACCAGTTTGAGCTATACCCGTTATTCATAACACAACTAACTATATCTTTATAACAGCATTTTACCCAGGAGATAAATCCTGGACCAAAACCGCATTTTTCTAATGTAGCAATCATAAAAAAAATTCTACTGAATCAAAAGCCTTTTCAAAATCTAACTGTAGAATGATACCCGGTTTATTATCTGTGTCTATTGTCTGTGTAGAAGATTTGATCAAATCTTCTATAAAGCGTACCCCTTGCCCAATATATATACATTTTAAACCTGACTGATCGTTATAGATAATTTGAGGAAGCACATTTGCCATCCTTCTAGCTAGAGTTTTAGTAAGTATCTTGTAGTCAACATTTAATAAAGACACTGGTCTCCAATTCTGTATTTTACTAGGGTCTTTACCACGTTTTTCAAGCAAAGTAATAGCCCCACGTCTTTGGGACTGGGTGAGATGGCCGGTTTGCCTACATGTATTGAGAGTGGCTACTAATTTAGGACCGATTTCATTCCAGAAGGTTTGATAAAATTCACTTGTTAGCCCGTCACATCCGGGGGACTTATTAGGTTTAAAATCGTTCAGATCCAACCAACACTCTTCAATTGTTACATCTTCATCGCACGTTTGCTTCTTATAGATGAACATGTTTGAATATTAAGAAGTTTATCCCGTATTAAGTCAGTTTCTACTCCTGTAGAAGTATACAATTTTGAATAAAAGTTTTTTAAGCGTGTCTTTATGTCGTTCAAATCGGTAACGTTTTTCCCCTCAATGTCTAATGTCGTAATTGTTTTCTTTACAAACGAGTCTTTAGCTTTGCTAAAAAAGTAGGCATTGTTTTTTTTTTCATTTTTTTAAAGCAAATTCAACTCTTGACCTAACCCACGCCCCTCTTGACTTTCCCATGTTTCCATGTGAATCGTTTTATACCCTTGTTTCTTTCCCTCCTTGTATCTAAAAGATCGAAAGTCTTTATCATTTCTTTGATTACGTTGTGACTTTTTGACCTACTTTCAAGCCCCCCCCCCTCCCAAAACTTGTCTTCCTTCTCCAAAGTTATATTAAAATCGCCTCCAATTTTGATTCTATCTCCATAATCATACGAAACCAATAACTGGACAAGGACCTCAAAAAAGGTTTTCCTAACATTATCCGAGTTGGGATCGTAAATATTAGCTATTGTTATAACGCGATTGTTTATATTACATTTCAAGGTTTGTAGACGTCCTTTAATTAAAAACCTATGTTCAATAACTGTTATATTTTTACTCAATAAAAATGCCTGTCCCGCACTCCGCGATGTGTCGGGGTTGATAAAGATTTGCCCTTCATCCCAGTTTGTTTCCCATGTCCCTAAATCCTCTTCTAGTACATGAGTCTCTTGTTAAATAACCCAAGGCGTTTTTCAAGGTTGCGACATCCTCTTATGTTCCACGATAGTATTTTACACCTATCCATATATAATACATTGTACTGAAATAAATTGATATAGAAGCGGAACATTCAACCATTCGTACACATACACACCCAACACAACACATAACACTTAACATATAGGCCGACAGAAACATATTATATGTACCTGATAGCATTTTTGTTTTCGTTATGCCATTCGCCCTGCTGAGAATTATCGTCAATTATAAGATATCCGGGCTGCTAAGTAGATTGTGGTAAAGGTAAGAAGGCAATTAATAAACTTACTTATAATTATACATAGTATTAAAACTTAATAGATTAATTGCAAGCTCCATTATATTGCGTAACAACTTAAAGGTATAACCGCTAAATAAGTACATAGAATTAATAGAGTCAACAAGAGTTAATAAATAATATAATCTTCAGCAAAAATTAATTTCACAAAAAAAAATATAAGAATATGACAACTTGCACAAAATCGCTATGTTATCAGTGTCTAGCCAGGACACAACAAGAGCCGCCTGAAACTAGACAGACAATACAACAGATTTTGTACATTTTGCACATTCATATAACTGAAATGGTCATTTTTCCTGGACAATAACATTCTTAAAGATATAATTTTTATAATATAAAAGATATATGAATAAATATGCATTATATATAACTTGGTCGAATAATATCATGAAATTCTACTGCCAGATTTGGTTGTTTTCGTTGCATTGGATTAAGCCTCAAGTCAATGAACCCTTGCTACATTGTTTGTTTATGCAGACAGCAGCTAATGCATTATATGGGGCCCTCATGATCGCGTAAAAATGGCTTAGACTGTTGTATTTTTTAAAACGAGGGTGCTGTTGGAAATTGGTCTGGAAATGTGTTTTATCCTGAAAGGATCTTAATGAAAATGCTTTCATTGAATTTTCAATATAATTTCCTTTCACGATATGTAAATTTCATAAGACTAACAGAAATACTTGACCTACTTTCTCGCACCTATATTACTTGGACAGAGCTTCTTTTACCTGGTTAAGAATAAACTAATCGGTACTATATGGCGATTTACGCAAGATGTAGAGCCACCAAAAATAAACTCAATATTTGCATCATTCATCTTTAAATCAGATATTTGTTGCCTCTGGCAACAGATATTATATTTATTCTGAAAAATATATTATGGGAACCGTTAAAAACAACGTTTCGATTAATCATATAATCATAAAACATCTTCTAAAAACACAGTATGGTAAATAATAATTAGGGAAGGCATTATAATTTATAAAGATAAATAAAACCATATAACTAGCCATTGAATAAGCGCATATCTTAAACATACGAAATAGAGGACAAAGACAGAGAATTCACAATTTAACTATAGCGTAGTTGATATTCAAACATGTGGATTTGTGCTAAATAGGATTATCTATCTGCATCGATAACACGTTTCTGGCTAAAAGCAATCCCAAAATACCGACAGTTTTTGCACGCAATGTGGACGATTTGATTTTCTCAAATGTTCTTGTTATTTTATAAATTAGATTCCATATACCAGGACATATTTACCAACACCTCGTGATCCCTATTTTTGATCCGGTTTATGATTATCCAGATATAGATGAGGAGTTAAATAGAAAAAAAGTATAAAATCTATCTGTTCAAAAATCATTTACTCAGTAGGCCCAAGTCAGCTGGAATATGGTGGAGAAAACCTTTATTGGGAAAAGCTCGTGATGTTCTCTTGTTTGGTAATTAGAAAAATAATATGTAACAGGTTCAACTTATTCATGTTGCAATTAAAGTTCGTGTGTGTATAAATTATCTGGTAAAATATCCTGTGCACACAAGCATCTTAACTAATATGCATGCATTATTCAGAAAATAAAGTTGATTTAATGACTTCCATATTTTAACATCTAATATGTATTTTTAAATGCATAATTTGAATACATAAACATGAATTGATTGTTTATAATTGTTAATGACTTGCATATAAACATATGATATCAATGCCTCATAGAAGTCCTTGATTCTAATTAAAATTTAAGTCCATTTTCATAGAATTTAGTACGAGGTCAGTCCATGATACTGTACAGTTACAGAGCTGTAAAAATTTATTCAAGCATTAAGACAATGCACGTCTTGTTTTATTTTGGTTCCTCACGAAAAGTCTTTCGGATGAGCCCTTCTTTCTAAGGAATTAGGTTTAAAGTGTTCAAAGGTTCAAAAATCATCAATTTACGTCAATATTTTCAAAATTAAAAAAAAATCAGCAAAAAATATCCGTTTTAATACAACCTATCTATTAAAATATTGAGTTAATATTTATGAACTATAGTTTGAAGCTTTGAACATTTTGAACGTATTTTGAACGTTTTCGAACATTTCGATTCCTTTGACATAAATGAACAGAAAATAGCGTCCGTACCATATCACATGCGACGAAATGGGGACCACATTAGGCGTATCATTTACTGTCTAAGCTGACGTTTTTCATGCAGCATGCTATAGAGACTATTATTGACGGCGAATCGACGTCTGAAAAATATGTCCAGTAAAAGGACCAGAATAGGTCCAGAATTGTAGAGGCGTAGTCGTTGTCGCACACTGCCCCAGAGTACACACTGCCCCAGTGTACACATCACTGCCCTAGTGTACACATATGTTTTTCTGCTTTTAAATTAACTAAACTTAAATGTAATTGGTATTTTTAAACTAATATTTATTTCATACTGAACAATTATCACTGTTTTAATATTGTAACCAATTTAGATTGATTTGAACTTAAATTGAAAATGAAAGATTGACAAAATAGTATTGCTCAGAGGGACAACCGCATACGTTACATACGTCATGAATACTTGATTGACAGATTGTAGAAGTGGCGATATGAAGTATTTAAAGACGTCAGTTTTTGACACACCCTCTTTTTAGCCAATCGCAATATATTAATGATAAACACGGAAGTATTGTACGTTTGTTTGGATTAAGAATAACATTATTCTATATCAACATTGTCTTTGGATTAAAGATATTTTACGGAACTATACACAGCTAAAGGTAACTTTTGAATTTTTATTTAATGAAATAAGATATATTCTTTAGACCCTTTGCATCATTTTTTTTTCTTTTGAAAGTAAATCCTCAATGATCCATTTCTTTTTGAATATTACAAGGGTTGCCAATGTGACGTCAATTTCATCCCCTCCTCCCTCTTCCTCGCCTTCCCTCAATTCAAGGTCAAAGTAGCGGACGTAGAGAGCGCTTTGTCATGCCTGCACCAAGTTTTACAGACGTCTTGAGCGATGACGTATATGACGTCTTGACGTCGGTTTTCCCAACTATAATCGATTTCGTTTGCGACGTTGCTCCTACAGTTAACGCGCTTTATAACTTTGCATCGTGCGGGCGTGCGTATGTTCAGAAATCGTTCATCGTTGCATAGCATGATGGTATACATACCCGACATCCGGTTTGGCACTCGATAAATGTCTCGAATACCGCGAAATTTCTCGAAAGCCAAACCGCAACGCCGCGTCAACGTTTTTGAGTCCGAACTTATATAGATGGTTCATCGTTGCATAGCATGATGGTTTACACACCCGAGATCCAGTTCGGCGCTCGATGAATGTCTCGAATACCGCAAAATTACCGCGAATCCCGCAAAACGTACCATCGCCGTTGCTCGTAACCTGTTTTGATGTCTCACTTACGTCCGGCAGCAACACGACGTCGACGCAACGTCTTTATAATACGTGGTTCTACATTATTTTTGAATGCTCGCCAACCATTTTTTAACCCTTTTTATTAGGCCCCAACCCCAAAGTTGGGGGCCTATAGAGTTGGGGTGTCATAATAGGCGCGACATTATTTACTGAGACAGTGTGTAAACTGGGCCAGTGTGTACACTGGGCCAGTGTGTACACTAGGGCAGTGTGTACACTGGGGCAGTGTGTACACTGGGGCAGTGTGTACACTGGGGCAGTGTGTATGCTAGGGCAGTGTGTACACTGGGTCAGAGTGTCGTTATTTATTGAAAAAAAAAACAATAATGTATGGATACGGTCGTGTAAGACACTATAGTCGGAGTGAAAACGTACAACAACAATTGTCGTCGCTGTAATCAGAGACATAAATCAGACATCCTTTATGAATTGTTTAAACAAAAAAATATCTAGTATATCCGGCATTGTACATAAGGGTCTGACATAAACAAATAGTTTATAATTCATGGCAATATCCCACTCGGCAAACAACATCGTCAGGACGTTCTCATCACGTAGTTTTACGTCCCGACGTCCGCGACGCAATTAGGACGTCGCTAAGATGTTAAAAACGAGACGTGTCAGCTATGTCCTAAAACGACCTCAATTTTTCGTGACGTGACATATTTACACGTGCAGAGTACTTCAATAATCATACGTTGTAAGGACGTGCTATTAATGGCGTTCTAATGACGTTGTAAATTTGACGTCCCCTTGACGTACCAATATGACGTGGAAATTACGATATATTTTGGTCGGGACGTAATCTGAGGTTCTTAGAACTTTATTAAAATAAGAACTTACAAAAAGCACTTATTGTTTAAGAGCATTGCGAATACCCCTCCGAAAATTGAAAACTTTGATTTTTGACCACTTAAAGTAGGAAATGTTTTTATTTCAAAATGGAATATGATAGTCCAGTTGAATATCTATCATATTCCTCAAAAACGTATATATATGATATTTATGTATAAAATTATTTTGATAGTTAGATATAAATGTCCGTGCAATAAATATTACGTCCGATAAAGGACCGTCTTTTAATCGTCTCTTCACGGACCAGTAAAGGACGTCATATTTATAGTCTTTGCGGACGTTTTTGTACGCACGTCCTTTGGATGTCCGATATGGACGGCGATACGACGTCTAAAAAATTACGTCCGGCAAACTTTCATACAGACCCAGTAGAGGAATGAAATAGGACGTCATGTAAAGACGTCGAGGGGACATGATAAGGACATGTCTTTGCCGAGTGGGATTTGACGCCCTGGTCTGGTTATTTGAGAGCCATCGGGCGCCACTTTTAAAATTTAGGGAGCTAATGGCGCCTGGCGCCCTCC
>LQRL01101242.1:30719-44131 GCA_001703475.1 Hydroides elegans
GGACGTGCGTAAATGACGTCAAACGGACGGTAATAGGACCAACCTTTGCCGAGTTGGTGAAAGCGTTTGCTAGGTGCCCCCCCCCTCCCCCCCACAACCAGCCATGTCTCTAGTGAACTTTTCGATGTTACACAATATGATTAATTTCTTTGTACCTAAGTTATATTTTCATAATATTTCTTCTGGAAACCTGGTAAATAAGAATTCTTTATATTTTGCATCTTTCATGTTTTATTCCAAGTAATTATTGCATTATGATACAACTATTTCGACCATACAAAATTTATCAAATTTTCTTAAAATACTATGTCTCAATACATATTTTGGAACAAAATAAGTAGTTTTTAATAACATCGCTTCTGTGTTTATGTTTAATGTAAGGCACGATTTTTAAATTACTGTTACATATTATTTGTTTCAAAGGAGCGCGTATCAGCAAAGTATTGCAATTACATTTATATCACGTTTGGTAAACAGGTTTGTAATTTCATCGATGGTTTTTGCTTGAACCCTAAACGACGCAACCCGAATTGTTGGGATTCCAACAGGACAACATTTAAAGAGAGCATAGGCATGCAATGCTTGGCTTTCGACGGCATTTAATAAAATGTTCTTAAATTATAAAAGTCAATGTTTAATTTTAACATAACGTCAATTTCTTATAAAGATGGCAACGCTTTGCTTAATGTCAACGTGAAATTAAGCCATGAGTAACTGTTGACGTCTCAAATGTTTTGATTGCAAGCAAATTTCGTCGTCATGTCATATTTCCGAATGAAGAGGGGACGAAAATCGGTTAGAATATTAAGCATCGAATGGAAATTAGCCATTAAGAAATAAAGAGCTACATCGGAATGGACACCCACCCCTGATACTCCCATCTCGTAACCTTTGGCACCATAACCCTTAAAGTTGGAACAGACAACAATCTGAAATGACATTCGCCAATGGAGTTTTACTGGGTTTGCGTTTGCATTCAACTATGCGTAACCTTCATTAAGGTAATATTGTGATTCCAATGAGGAACATAATTTTTTAAAGAGAAGTGAGTCGGCCTTCAAATGCAATGCCAGGCAAATAGTAGAAACATGTGAGTTTCACAATAACTCTTGTTTTTTCCTCAAATAATGCTCTTTTTGAAACTTATACGATGTCTGCAATATTTGCTTTCATTCTTTAACCAAGGCAGAAATAATCGAAAGTGTCAAAAGGATCGCTTCATCCAATTTTGTTTAAAATATATTTGGGCATTCTACTTAAACGGCCAATATTCAAAAATGCAATAGGATCGGTTCCGCGTCCTCCACTCCCAAAGCAATTTGATGGTAGAATCTAGTTCACTTTCCGATATGCTCTAGCAAACAACGCCACATACTATGTTTAGGATGGAAACAAATCTGTCCCCTTTTATATCGTAGTGTAATAAAATTGGTTAATAAAGTGCGCATAATATATTCTTGAGCTTTGTTTTTTAATAACTGCTTTACAAATCGCCACGTTTTTTTTTTCAAGCGCTTCAACCTAATTTTCGCTTATAAAAAGCGCATTTGCCGACTCTAAAACCATTTCTTGAAACAATTTTACCAGTTACATTTTCAAGATGAGATCATTCTTTCTATTTATATATACATGTATAAAGTATTCAGAACGAAAACTGTGACCGAAATAAAATTTACTCGATATTCATGATGTTGAGTTCAACGCAATCTTTTTTATCGCTGTCAGATCATGTCAACTCACATTAAAAACAACTACCCATTCGCAAAATGTGCTAAGCACAGAGAAACATGTTAGAAAATTGGGTCATGTAATAGTCCGAATGGTTCCATAATGTGACAGATATTGGGGTCGTAGATGCTTATCTAGGGCGATATCTTTTCTGAATCGCGTGAATTATCTTAAATTAACATAGCACCTACAATTTACAAATACTTATTGTTAATTTTCTCAGCCAAACAAAAGTTGACAGGTCAGTTTCATTGTCATCGGAATGGATGTTACCTTTATCATTTGTCTGATTAAGCTAAAGAAGTCTATATAGTTTTATATCTTATGTTTAAATAAAAATGGAAATTAATGCAAAACTTGAAATAAGAGTATATTTTATGTCAATATGATTAAAACAATCGATTGTGTAAAACATCCTTACCAACAGTGGTAATTTTACCCGGCCATAGAGTTTTATCTCTTTGAGATCCTTGATATTAGAGCTATGTATTTGTTCTTTTCGAAACAAAGGGTCAAACGGTTGACAAAAATAGGTGCTTATGTGACCAGGCCCTTACTGTTGAATCAAAATCCATATCGAGACCTCATCAGTGGACAAAACATTAAAATTTCGATTCAAATACATTCCGAATGGAGCCACGTTGAACGTTAATTTGAAATATGTTTCCAAGCACGCCATGCGCCGAGCTCAAAACATGAGTAGGACACCTGTCATATCCAATAATTGTTTTACGTTTCATCGACGCGTATGCTTTCGGACAAATAGAAGTGACCAGTCACATTTCATCGGAAATTGAAATAAAAGATGGCCATCCCATGTAGCGATGGTGCTGCGACGAACAATCGAACTCAAACCATTCATTCGATTCATACAACGATTGCGCGCGTATAGCTTAGGGCTAAGGGAGTGTGCTCCAACATGGGGTTGAATGGTGTTAAGAATGAACAAAAATAGGTTATACGGAATGAGACAACGGTTATAGAGGATTGACACACGGATTTATTGGAATTTCGCAACAGGAAAGGTGCTATAAGAGGCATTATCATTTCTTATATTATTAATAAAGCCCTGGGGTGGGTTTTCAAGATATATCCGTTTGTCACCTGTTGCGGAGTGGTCAATGTATATGGTCATTGAAGGTGAATCGCTTATGTCCTACACATAAATCATCAACTGATGATGCTATAACGTTTTCCTTTTCTATTCGCAATCGTCAAAAAGAAATCATCACGAAACACAAAATATGTGTATTTCCTTGATTGCATGTCATATTCATAAATTCCTTGGCTTCGAGTTTGAGTTAGACTTTTATTTGATTTCTCTATTTGATATGAAACTATTTATTTGAATATGAATTGTAAATATTCGAACAGTTTAGATATTCGAAGTCGTCACCAAATTACCAGGAAACACAAAATATGTGTAATTGCCAGGTCATATTCATATATTCCTTGTCTTCAAGCTTTAGCTATTTGATTTCTCTATGTGATATAAACTTCTTATTGGAATGTGAACCGTAAATATTCTATCAGGTTAGATATGGAGGGACAATTAATACAATATCATCTTAATTTGTAGCCTTTTGTATGTTAAACTCCCAAAGGGGAAATAAAATTAATAATTTCGGTAGTTAAACAGACATGCATTGTGCGTTTCAACAACACAAATCACATGTTAAGCCAAATTTAAATGATGTTTTCAGTGAAGCAAATTCCATAATTGCTTCTAATATGATTGTAGATCAAACAGATGAAATATGATTATGTTCTAGTACTGTGCATCTTGGCTGTCGCAATAGACTTTGATGTTGAATGAAATGACATGAATTATGACATGAGGTAAATTTGAAGGGATGCGGGTAATAAGCTTAAGACTCTATGATATGTTTACTAGACTCATTTTTCCACATAACATGGCAAGGTTGAAAATGACGCCCATCATATAGACCTCTAAATAATGAGAAAAATATCAAAAGTTAACTCGAAATAATGATCTCAAATATTCCCTTCGAATCACGCAATTGGAAGGATATCCATAGACTACGACAATATACGGTTTAGATTGTCAAACGATAATTTTAGGACTCTAAAATGCTTTGGTATTTTTTTTTTTCAAATAGAATTCTATGGTGAAACATGTACATGTAGATATTTCGTCGCATGAATACTTCGACGTGATACCCGTATGTCAAAGAATGACGTCCACACGACGTCTCCATGAGTATGTCAGTCACTTTTATTTAATCCATTTATTCGATATATTGATTTATGATATTTATGGAAAGTCATTGAAGCAATGATGAGAATTTTCCACAGGTTACCCGCCCTATCGCAATAAAAGAAATAGAAATATGCCAAAACCCTTTCATGCATGGCAAACATTTGATAGCATTGCAATCGACTCGCATCAATGAAATATTTCTGAAATTCTATGCGGACGCATTTCAAGTTAATTAAACGATGCTTCTTAATCGCAGGTGCCGTATCATGTCAATGTTCCCCTAGATGAACTTTTAATCCCGATGGTGGAGATATTAAACTCATCTTTATATTAATTTGCTCCAGAATTGATTTCTCGATGCACTCTGGCCGGAACTTATCTAGTAATATACCTATTGGGTTATTTCCCAAAAATAAAATCCTTCCGCTTTTCGCTTGGAAACTTAAAGGTAATGTTGCACAAAACTCAAATAAAAAGCCTTAAATTTAAGAAACCTAATAATTTCCGGCCATAGAAACAAACAAAAATTCACAATGCCTAAGGGCATGTTCACACTGGAAGCGACACGCGATAATATACTTATATGTTCTTTATAAAACTGGCGACAGAGAATCGCATGTTTTTATAAAGAACAAATAAGTATATTGTCGCGTGTCGCTTCCCGTGTGAACAAGCTCTAACCCGATTACCAAAATGACTGTAGCTTTGAAACGACTGATATTACATATTCAGAAAAGTTCAAGTTTTCTATTTTGTTTGGGTTTGAAATCCGACAACCGGAAAAGTACATTGAACACTGTCACATAGATATCTACCGACCATGTCAAATATTTAACTACTAATCTTTAAAAGCTTAATTTATCCAAATGCCCATTTTCGGTTTAACCACCTGTTTTATTTGCTAGATAATTCTTGGCTAAAAAGACAAAAAGACAAAAATCAACATGGAGCAGTCAACCCTTGTAAAGGGTTCACAGCATTTAATTTGTATATGTATTGATGCATATCTCAAATCAAAGGCAATACACCCCTTTTTAACCCCAAAGCTGGACACTCCCCACATGAAATAGTGTTGTCTTTTAAGGAAGTAAATTCTTTATAGTGGCACCCTCCCTTCGATAAGGGAGATGGAGTGAGATGGAACATTTCCTCTCATCTCCTCCACCTGGACCAACTCGATCCGCCATATTGGATTTTATATTTCGCTGGTTGTCTATTTTATGTTCGCACAGGTTGTCTATTCATGCTGCGTAAATTGACGTTGGTTTCCAATCGCTAACAATCTCCCCTAGGGTCATATCTATGTGGTTCACACCCTCTAATTTTACAGTTCAGGTGATATGGTAGCCTGACAACCCAATGTCCAGCGAAAGTGGTGATATGATAGAAAGATTAAAGCAAAATGTGACAATACAATACATGCGAGATTTTCCTCTCTATGTTTTTATTTTATTTTACAAAAGCAATGACATTTCGAGGATTAATGTGTTTTCGCTATATTCATAGGGCTAGAATCGGAAATACTATAAAATTGTAATGATCCTTTTGCCAATTCACGCATAACCACATCACATTTCTAAGTGAGTTTTTTTTTTTAAGTTTTGGGAGCCTAGATTATGGGATTCAGACTTTATTTTAGTGGTTCTGAATAGTTCACATAGAGTCTAGTTATCTTTAGATTCGGTAACACTGAATGGATGGTATCTAGAAGTCAAGCAAGGAGACATCGCAGCAATTTTGTTATCAACGTTACACAAGTCTGCGATGAAACAAGTGAAAATCGAAATGTTAGAATTTCTATAATTATTTTTGCAATAGATTTTACATGAATTTGAATGACTTGTGCAGTAACTTCCCAAAACTCAAACTGAAACGTGTCATGTGAGCAGATGACAATCCTTTGCATTCATTCATTAAATTCATTTTTTTCACAAACTAGAATGTTTACCTAAACACGCATCCATGTTAAATTCATAACGGCATTATTTTTGGTGACAAATTAAATGAGCAAGATGTGGAATAATATAGTATTCACTCAAGACCGGGGTTACAACATGTCAAGTCCGGTGTCATTTACATGTTAACATCAAAGCTTGTACCCAAGAGGTCCGTCGCTGGGTGGGGGTTAGAAGGTGGGACAGGGTGGGAGGGACCGATATCAACGCTGCCCTGCTTATCTGTATGCATACCGGGCTAAATTAGGTGCCATTACCTGTCCTTAAATCCATAGGCGGCCCTGTCGCATAAATGGCATGTCTAAGTGGCCGAATCCACGCTCGTTGGATTTATTTGCATTAAAACGTAGTGTTGTTTGGTGGTGAATGGAATTCTGGGATGACCAGCGGTCAAGGTGGGAGGGTTTAATGGCGACTTGTGTTGATTAACGGACATTGGGCGATAGTTGTGAAGAAATAGGGAGGCTATTTAATTCAATAGTAAATTTACCATCATTTTTTCTTTAAAACCCGGAAATTCTCTCTAGTGTCCAATAGAGGAACCAAGCTAGTTCAGTTGGTGAAATGAAATAACATAATCGTTGATTTAATTTTAAGCTTTTATTGTCAATTTCGTATCTATTGCATTCAAATATTTTTAAACACGTGAAAAAAAGCAATTGATGTTTGAATTAAATAACCTATTCAAAATTTATGTCCATATGTATATTTTTATAGAAAAACGACATAAAAGAAGATATGTGATGTCCATTTTTGACAGGTTGTGCCATACACCTATGGAGAGACTTCAAAATCGCTTCAACGTGTCAAACCCATTGAAAGTTAAACGTTAACAGCTTTGAGAATAATACGCAACTGTGAAAGTAAAAAGCGTTCTGCTCTTGAAACCCTATGTATAATAACATGCTCTGGGGCTTAGGGACCTTAGCTGCTAGCTTTCATATTTACAGGTTTGAAATTCGACCACTTGTCTTAGGGCTTGTTCACACTAGACGCGGCACGCGGCAATATACCTATATGTTCTTTATTGGCTCTGCCACAAGTCCTATAAAGAACATATAAGTATATTGCCGCGTGTCGCGTCTAGTGTGAACAAGCCCTTATAGTTATTTTGTCACATCTTCATTTTTTCTTCCAGTAATGGGGCAAGTGTCATAACTTAAAGGAACATCTGTGGATTCTACCGACGGGACTTTTGAACATTTTATAATTTTCACTCCCTTGGAAGTTTTGATGAAATTTGAGGTGTGACATTGATCACTTGCTATAAGTACGCATCGGGTAAAAATTACACAATGTGGTATTGTGAAGAAGGTTGGTCATTAATACAGAGGGTGTTTAATATTGTCGAATGATATACTTTGCAATATGTTTGCGAAAAACATATGTTTAAAAATTATCGGTCGGGTATATTTCTGACTCTTTATTGAAATGATGTCGTTAGTCGTCAGTATATTTTTAAAAAAGTTCACTCAACGCAACCACGGAGCAATGTAGTTTCGAGTCAATGCAAAAGCAAAGGATTGTGTTAACGTGTTAACGGGCCTTGGTAGATTTATATAAAAACTCTAGTAAAAAACGAAATATTTGGGCTACCCTTGCACTTTTTGTCGTATTAGGTTAAATGGTCAAGCGTTTACGCACATGGTAAACCCTCTAATTTTCCCCAACACCGCGTCTCCAGGTGACAAGATAAGAAGCGGATCCTCGATCTCACTCCATCTCTCCGGCTGCCACCAATAGACACAATCCTTCATATTCGGACGCCAATATTAAAGGTACGGGGGTGTGTCCAGCTATGTGAACCGGGGGCGCCTGATCTAAACTATCACTACTTGGACAATGCCATTTTGCTTTGAAGTGCGACATGCATCAACAGATATACAAATTAAATCCCCATGATATCTCGCCGGTTTTCAAAAAAAAAAAAAAAGAAACTGTCCATTTCCCATTGTTTTTTCAACCCCATTTTTTTATTTCGCCGTTCCCCCGTTGAAGCGCGATCATATGTGGAAGGGCGAACAGGTGGCAATGTAGGAAGTGTGGCCTGTCTGTAAACCGGATATTTTAATTTGAGATCGCGAGAAGCCCCGCTTTTTTGAAAAGTTGACATCCTACGCGTGCATTTCGCGTGACACCGATTTTGGTATTTACTTTTTATTGTATTATTTAAAACAGGTAGAAATCTACATAATTCGCAAAGGGGCTTATTGGTCCACGTGGGTTCTTTGATGCATCAATGGTTTCATTTATAAAATTAGAAAAAAAAACATGATTTGAAATGCCGCTCACACGAGGCTGAGTTGAATGCCTTGTGACAAATGGAAATGCTATCCGATTATTACAGACATAATTACTTGATATTTTTTAAATGCATTAAAAACTCATAACTTGAGCAAACAGGAAAATATTCCATAAAACGACTACTGTAATAACGAATTGTGATTTATTTGAAGGGGGATCGTATTAACCGACAAATAAACATTTCTATCAAATACCGTCTTTCTCAAACAAACAAAGCGCAATCGCATCGACTTCTTTCGTAAATTAGATTCTATATTTTAAAATGATGATATCGGTTTCATATTCTAGCATTGGCCCTGGTTGATGAATGATTCTCAGGTGGTAACACAAAATTATCCAATTAAAGAACATCCGCTTGTTTAGAGCTAAATCCAGAGAATTAAACCCCATTCCACTTTTCCAAGCTTTTAAACAACCATTAATCTAGACAAAGAGATGGGCTTATCACTTTCAATATGCAATCCATCATATCCCATTTGTGTTCATCTCACCTGTCCCCACCCCAATGGTAACCATGGGTGCTACTCCCTAGGTTGTCATTAGCAACAAAGATCACCAATACTGTTCGTGTCGAATCGAACACACGATGATGATGTTATAGCACTGGGGGAGTTATTATCTCGGGAATTTATTACCTTTATTTAATAACCTCTGTGTCCGTCATTAATTTCTTCGTAAGAAAAATATGGTGAACTCTTCATTTTTAATGGGAGCAGGGGATAATATTTGTGCCCGACGGGGTGAAAGGTTGTGACCCTGTTTTAGTTTTGCATCCGAGAGAGAGTGACATGGCAGCACACCTGAGAATGAGTAGCGTTCGCTTAATTAAGTTGAAA
The DNA here is from genome assembly GCA_001703475.1 of Hydroides elegans. Classification (NCBI taxonomy): domain Eukaryota; kingdom Metazoa; phylum Annelida; class Polychaeta; order Sabellida; family Serpulidae; genus Hydroides; species Hydroides elegans. Next base: position 39,764 of record LQRL01101242.1, read on the forward strand.
AGCGTCCGTCTTGTATTACAGAATGTCTCATTAATGAGGGATGTGTCGAGAGGATCATATTTTGTTCGAGGGATGAAAGGGGCCTTGTCATAATTCTCGTTCTTTAATTGCTAGGTGGGTTGGACTTTAATCTTAGGTTGTCTTGTGGGATGATGCTACTACCTGAGTATGGGTTCCGTATCAGCGCTTCAATTGAATTCCTGAACTTTGTTCTAATCAGGCGAAAATTGAATTATACTCATCCATCAATAATGTGATGTAGGTGAAAATTTTGAAATGAACATAGAAAAAACTACAACAAAGAACTTTAAACATGTTCTAGATATAAGAAGCGAATGAATAAGAATGCAGTTGTAGTCACACCGTCCGTCATATGTTCTCCAGATTTTGTAACTTGTAGATCACAGAGTGTAGAAATCGACATGTTCTTTATTATTCACCCAAAAAAGAAAAAAACTATCAAGTTTCAAATCGACATTTAATCAAAAACAAGTCAATCAGTCTTTCCATGAATAAATTTAAGGTACGGATCGTATTCATTAGCCAATTCGCAACTAATAAATTACGGATTTCAACATGGCTGACAAGTATTGCCCGAGGCATGTTTGTGTACCACATTATTAATTGTAATTCATTATAAATTAATCGGCAATAAATTATTACCTACATCGTCCTTTGCCGAAATAAATGGAACATCAGACACGAACAAAGCCCCCCTGATTAGCCCACAGTCAAAACAAAGTGCCGCGCTACGCATGATTAAAGCGCATATCACAGCTTGGCAATATTGCTTCATTTTTCATAATTATTTCACACCCTTGTTCACATTATCCAGAGTTATACGGGCTGCCTTCAGCTGCCTGATAAACAAACAATATCGGGACGGAATTACTCGGACGGGCGGTTCCAACGTAAACTCATCAACGGCAACAGTGACCAAACAGTGTTGATGTGCTCATGAGCGTGGATGAGCATTTCAGACGGCCAGATAGTTGCTGGTCATCAACACAAAAACTGAAAAATGAAATCTTGGCCCCTATGTCAATGCCAGGGACATTCTTTAAAACGTTTTTTTTTCAGCTCGATAATTTCTAAAAGCTGGATAAAAAAGATTAGCTGTTGTGTGTAAGTTCGACAGAAAAAAAAGCTATACGGTTCCGAAAATAATAAAAAAGGCTTTTAACCGATACAATGAAATTAAAACCTAAAAATTATTACAAATTTTATACATGCATATTTAGCTATGGCAAATTGTTACTGCACCAAAACATTCGTTTAGAACTGATTCAATCTAAGAAAATTATCTGAACTATACCAGTAAACAATATTCAGCTACCTTAGTTACCTAGAATCTATCATTAACGTTGATTTTAAAGTTGTTTATTAAAATAGTAAACAGCAAGCTGCAAGATGAAAGAGTGTTATAATTTCTATATTGTCAAGACATAGCTAGCTCATGAGCAGTTGTACAGAGGCATCATCAATTTAGGAATCAGAAATTGCAGGACGTTTTACGTCATGACGTCGTGATCAAGTCGAAATATTAAAAACACGGAATTAGACGTTGGCTTCGAAATTAGATCTTACACCAATGCTTCTATCATCGACAGAGTTCCTTTAATACGATAAAACAGTTATTAAGTTTCAACAATGCTTCAACAATTTCTTCAATAGGATTAAAAGCAGTCAAGTGGCCACTACACGTTAATGTGTCCAATCAAGCAATCTGATTGGTCAAAAGCTGCTGCTGCTTCTTTGCGTCTTTGCCCGTGCTAAGGGAAACCAAGGGACTGCATCGAGACAGAGTTGAGTCTTAAGCATCACTTTGACGTTGGCTAAGGACAGAATGACCACATCGAGAGAGGGAGAGGGGAGATGGTTTAAATGAGTTTGAAGGAGTTTAAAGTTGTCATGTAGACATTGCTGAGGGGTCAATTCACTGTGAAATGAACCGACACACAGCACTCATTCGAAGAAAAGTTGAAGGGGATGCTTTAAAAAGGATATCGCGAACGATTTGGAGACTTCTTTTATCCGTGAAATTCTATTAAGTCTCAAGTGAAAAACTATTGGAATTTTCGAAGTTCAAAGAAAGTAACTGCGTTAAGAGGATTAGCTGGATTAAAGTGAATTATCTTATTAACAATCACAAAATATTGATTGTCTCGATCACTTTTGCATTTATTTATTTGCCTTTTTCTGAACTGGATAAAATAGGTTCAACCTAGGTGACTTTATGGCGATAGGACACACAAAATTCAGGTTGGTATAATTTATACACCTCATTTTAATTCTAAATATATTCAATTTTAAAAATGAATGTCACATGATTAAAAAAATATATTTTGAGGTAGAAGTCTATATCGTATGCTGTCCCTTTGATCTATATAACATAAACATAATAACTCCCATAACATGTATTTTGATAATAAAACAATGAATCTGAACCATTGTTATCCTTAGTGCCCGAACCCCGTGGGACGCAATGTCTTAATCCTAAAATTAGAAACCGAATTGTGAGAACCAACATATTCCTCTTTCTCAAAAGATACTTTTGGGGTTTCTATATACATGTGTAATAGTGTTTTTGAAGTCCATTATAATTGTCTAATGGTATTTTAACGTCCCTTATCAGTAGCATCACTTATAATGCCATTCAAATACACAGTGCACATTTGGTTGAGATGCAAATGTGTCAAAGACGTGTGAAAGTTGCGCAACTTTATACTTATTTTACATATTGTATTCGTGGCACCTATTTTACAAGATGCCTAAATAAAACTACGAGCAAGTGGATATGCGATACACATGATAAAAAATTCTCACAAAAATATCATTTTTTTATTAATGTCAAATATGACCAGCGACTTAGACATTAAAACTGTTATAATGTGCCTTTAGGACCTAGCAACCGACACTACAACCCCAAGAAGGGACAAGGTCAAACGATGTCGAACTCAACTTATTCCTCAACCGAGAAGGTCATGGATGGCTACCATAGCAACCAAGAGCATGGCAACGATGACATTCTACTCTCAGACCAGATGTACCAGGAGAACAAACAAAGCATGGTGAGTTACAAATCCGCTACTTGTAACTCTGAGCAGTTTGTCTTGAGTAACAAAAATAAAAGAACAGTTTTTATAGGATTTAGTTTACAGTAAACATGGTGAGTAACAAAATCCATTACTTATCGTCTACTGAGCAGGTTCCTATTTTGTACTGAGTTGGAAAAATAAAAATAAGAACAGTTTTATCAGATTTTAATATGTAGCTGTGTGCTTAGTATGTAGCAAAACAACGATGAAACGCTGAGTTGGTCAAAAACCAATCAGGCTGGCCGGTAGGGCGTGTTTATCAACACGATCGTAATGAGTTTAATCCCACGGTGTAGTTTGACTTGTAAATCCCGGTGATACGTTTTGCTTCGCAGTAGGGTATTAGCGCTTGGTGCCAATCTGAAAGCCGTTCATCTTTCGTCCACTGTTTGTGCGAAATTATGTTGGGTGCTGATGGGAATGTTGAAAGAGTATGGGTGATTTTCATTAATAAATGCGATGTAGCGTTTATTTTTGATGTTATAATCCACATATCACAATGTCGTGAAAGAGTGAACGATCGTAATTTTCATTAGTGATGTAGAAAATGAAGGAATGACATTTTGACAAGATCAGAATAGCTTTGATTTAATGTTACCAAAAAAATCCTGGACAAAATTCCATATCGTGGATGCGTAGTTGTTGTAATTGCATGTTTCTATAATATGAAATTCGCAAATTTTTTAGCACCTCGAATTAAATTAGGGGTGAGAAGCATATGAAGGGCACCCCACGACACATTTTTCAAAAAGTTGTTAAATCACCTTTAAACAACATTACTAATACGAAAAACAACAAAATAATGTTTTTTGAACATTAAAATTTTGCAAAAAGGTGTTCCTTTTCTCCAAGCCAGCTGACCAGTTTCACCTTTTCTAGCCAGCTTGGAACAAAAAAGAAACACCTTTTGAGAAATTTGAAATGTTGAATATAGCTAAACTACTTATAATATATTGCAAATAACAGTTTATTAGACAATTGAAAGCAAGTTTAATTAATTTTCAAATACAAATTCTCGCTTCTTGTTACGAAAATTCAGAAAATATCGAAAAAGGTGTTCCTCAAACTGCTAAAATCTCCAAGCTAGAACAGAATTTCTCAAAATCTCCAAGCCAGCTGGAATTTGGTGGGGAACACTTTTTTTGGGGAACAGCTCGTGAGGTGCTCTTCGCATATGGGTAGACTAAATACGGATTTTAAAACGATAAGTAGTAAATGTCCTTTTTCAAAATAAGAAAATAAGAAGCCATTTGTTTATTAGAAGATTCTA
>LQRL01101242.1:52238-62310 GCA_001703475.1 Hydroides elegans
AACACCCGCCGCCGCCTCGTCCAGAGATGCCATGCAATATCCTTTAGAGACAATCGATGAAAACGGACTTATCCATGTTGTAATGACACCGGAACATTACAACCAACATATGCAACACATGTACGGCGGCCAAATCGCTCCTTCGCTACACCGCCAAGCCGTCGCGACGTCATCTCTGCTTTCCCGTTTCCAACCGCCTAGTCACCATAATCATACACATGCCCGCAAGAATACGACAGTTGCCTTAAAAGACATTAGCCAAATCAGCCACGCATTGGGCAACACGGTCCACGAACAACCCTCCATGCAGCTGCCTCAAGGTGGCATCGGTAATGGTAACGGTGATTTGCAGCACTCGTTCGATTACCCGCTCCACAGCACGATGAGCTATCCGCTTCATAGCACCATGCGCAATGCGGAACTATTTCCCGGTGGCGTTGTCAATGGTAACGGGGATGACCGGGCAGATATGAGTAGTATCAACATTGCGAGTCCAGAATCTCCCATTAAACAGGCGCCTAAACGATCGGCGGTGCCATTAGAGCGAGCATCAAAGGGCGGTAACCAAGAGGAACAGTTCCATGGCAACGGGATTGACACGAACTCTTTAGTATCCACGAAAGGTGTTGGCTACAAAAGTGTGAATGAGGCTGAGGGTATTAACATGGAGACATTTTCCTATGATGAAGGTGTTTTGAATACAACCCCAGTGAACAGCCACAAGCAGCGCGCATCTACAAAATCTGATCAAATCGCTCTACCAACAACACCGGCCGATGTGGTCAGCAGTTACTACACACTCTCATACGACAGCGATTTCCAAACACCCAGCGCTCAAAATAACACCTCCGTCTCAGATTCAGAATGTGACAGCTCTTTCCTATCAATTGATCCCGATTCGAACACCAACCGTCGCGAATCCGAAGAACTCACTCTAGTCACCCCGACCACCGCCGCTCAAGGGCCCTTAACAACCAAGTGCAACCACCATCACCAAGGCACCGTCACGTGCCGTTGCCATGTGTCCACAGTGCGCAGACTCCGCCCATTTCAAGAGAATCTACATGGCAACGCGGATGACCTCATTAGCAACGATGTGCATACACATGCCCAGTTGCAACGGCCTCCGCCAATCGGATTCGCCGAATCCACCGTGTTCATGGATTCACATCTGCGCGATATATCGCCAATGGAGGTCGATCAATCGACGCTGAATATCCCGTCGATGAACAAAATGGCGTCTATAAGTGGAAGCTCGAAGAGGAATGTCGGTGTATCAACGAGCGAAAGTGACTCGAAAGATGCGCATAATGAGAGCGGTAACTCGCATAACAGCAGCAAATCCAGTGGGCATGAAACGAGGGGTAACTTGGACTTTATGTCAAATATGTGCAACTCAATTGAGAGTATCAACGATTTTGACAATGTTGATGCACCAAAAGCCACTTTCAAATCGTCCGTAACGTCGACTAAAACCGTCATCGAAGTGAAACCGGTTCCGTCGAAATCGAAAATCCGCGCTACGAAATCCGATCGTGAAATCATGGCTCAAACGCATGTCGAGTCGAACTGTTTGAATCTCGGCAAAATCCTGAGCATGAAAGACAATAAAGCCAAATACGTCGAGAAAACGGTTGTCAACCGCACGATGATGGCCAACCAGAATGTCACGATGGTTGCTGATGGTTGCCTTGGTTTCCTTCGCAAAAAGAAAACCGCAAAACAGTCAAAATCAAAGGACGCCACAAAGCCACCCAAGTCGTCGCGAAAACTGCGTCTTCGCGGCTCAAAGATCAAACCCGACATCGAAAACTTCGACGATGCTGAAAACAAAGAAAACGCACCCGCTTACCGTGGTGCACCAGTGCGTCGATTAACCGATCAACCATCATACAAAACAACCAACTCCGCCATGATTTCTGACACTTACCGAACATATCCGATCAACCATTCCGGAAACAGCCGATGTTATCCGACAATGGCCGATGATCAGGCTTCGGTTGTGAGCAGCAGTATTCATCCGGGCTGCATGGGAACCGAAATGAAACGGAAACTGAGCAAGCGCATGAGGGATTTCCGAAAAAGTTCATTTTCAGAAGAATCGCGAAGGTCGAGTCAGCAACATCTTGGACATTTGTAAAATGCTGATATGGTTTTAATTAGTTGAGGTATTGTAAGAATATGAACGCTATATGGGCTTTCACTCGTTGCATTTGTATTGGGCATTTAATTGTGTATCTGGTCTTGTCATTGTACATATAGTCATTATAAAGAGTGACATTTTTTCATATTCCTGTGAATAAAGCACAACTGCATCAATGATGAAGTCCAAAGATAAGAAATCACATACATTTTTAAGTCAAACTTTTTATGTGAATGTCTATATGATTTGCATTATAGCTATGAACAATTTAAAGCAAGTTATTGAAGCAATTAAAAGTTTAAATATCCCAAATACTTTGCCCAATGGGAGTTTTTAATAGAGAGACGGATGTATATAATACTTATAGTAATTTATTGCTCGCTTAAGTCAGGGTCAATTGCCAGGGTATAGCAAAGTGAGGGTTTGATTAAGGGTTGTAAAAAAATATTCTAAGCGTTAGATATAATATTAATGTGAATGCAGTGCATGTAATGTTTTAAGTGTAAATACGAGTAAGATAAATATATATTTTTAAAGTTGAATTATTGTACGTTTTATTTTGAATGAATTCATTTTTGAAATTATATTGTATATAAATCGATAAAATAGAGTGAATGTGAAATATGAATGTGATTTGAATGAGGGTTTGAGTGTCTTTGGTTGGCTTATTGTATTTACTTTTTAAGGACATAATCACAATGTAAAAAACTTGGTTTTCAATTTCATCATATGGTATGGAAAATAGGGTTATCAAATTTCCTGTTTTCCAGAAAAAACATGATTCAATTAAATTTCAAGATCAAGTTAGGATTTAAGTTTCTGATGTATATATTTTAGTTTGTACTATATTAGTGCCATTTATTCTCACTTTCGTTCTTTCATTTTCAAGCATTACTTTTCTTGTGTAAATTTTGTTGTAGATTAGGTTTTTAGGGTTTCTCTTTGTTTTTTTTTTTCTTTCATTTTTCATCTCTTAGATATTCTTTTATTATGTATTCATATTGTGTTTTCTTCTTTTTTCTTGAAATCCATCTTTTTTTTATCGTAAATAATGATAATATATGTATATAAAAGTACCAAAAATTTCATTGAAATACGGATAGCATGTTAAGAATATATGTAATATATGTAAATACATTTTCAGCAAATAACATGCCAGTGTTATTCAATTTTAATAAATCGAATATTTGAAAATATTGAGTTTTTGATGAGCTTAATACAAAATGTTGCATTTCGCAGCATTGGCCGAGAAAGCGCTTGTTGTTGAAAAAAATACACAACATATTTTCTTCATAAAATAACAAAAGAAAAATGTTTGAATCGAAATAAATGTTACACTTTGAACACAAAAATAGACTTTAAACGAGAGACATTTAAAATATTGAAAATGTTCACCAGTTAAGAACGAGCCAACCCACACTTCAAATGTTCAAGGTTTTGATCAATTAACTGAAAATTAGGCATCCTTTGAAAACAAAAACCCTAAAGACAATTCAAATATCGTCTCCTCACATTGTCCCCTCCCTAATTCCTTGACATATCCGCTACTAGAGACGGGGGCCATTTTGTTTAATTACACCCCTCTTCGATATTTTGCTTATCCTGAAATTAAAACTCTATTTGTCTTTGAACCGGCCTTTTAATTTAACCTTCATGTCACACCAAAGCGAGTTAAAAGAGAACAATAGGGACATGTCTTCGAGACGAACCCTTTAGGAGTATGCAAGACTCTTTTCAAGAGCTATCCCCTAAGAGAAAAATTCGCACAAATTGACTACGAAGTTAGAATTTAGCATACTTATACCCTTAAATAGCTCCGAAAATGGGAGAACAATCGAAGGGGTTGGCACTTTACAGTTGAAGTTAAAAAAAGGAAGAGGACAGGTTCTTTAACCCTGAACAACAGGTGTATGACATATGGTTAAGACCCTTTACAGGCTTCCCAGCGACCGATACAAGAAAAAAAGGTTTTTCTAAAAGGTTTTTGTCTTGGAAAAAAAGGTTTTTAAACGGTTTTTGCCTAGAAAAAAAAAGGTTTTAAAAGGTTCTTTAAAAAGCTATAAAAAAACATGGATGTATTTTTTTTTTTAACACATAAACAAGCCATTGTTGAGACCACAGCCCGAAACGGACGCCCACGATTTGTGTATTTTCCATCCCTTGAGTGTGTTTCTAGAATCCCAAAACACTATTTTTGGCTTTTCAAAATGCCAACATTATGTCTTAATTTCCTCACTGCGAAAAAAAATCGTTTCACACCTATACTTCATAAAGAAATTATTTATATCACATTAATTGAACAATACCCCATAGTCCCCCCCCCCTTCATTGGATAAGGATTTCGAACACATACAAAGCCTTAGTTGCAGAAAATAACCTAAGTTTGCATCGGCCTAATTTTATGACTTTTGGTCAAAAATGAAAACAAAAATACCATTCGTTGCACACCTACACTACCAATACAAATGATTGATTTCTAGTATATCATCTAAAACCCTTCATTGAATTTTGAGATTTAGCGCATAACCTCTCATGCCTACATGTATGTACCTAAATTATAACAAAAGGTCTCAATGGAAATACAATGTATCTCAATTTCGGTTAAAAACATAATAAACTCCCGCCCTCCGACCCCCCTCCAACCCCTACGTTACACACTTCCAATATTGGTTCTCTCTAGATGCAAACTTTATATTTGATTGGCGAAGTCATTTCGGAGCTTAGCGTGAGGGACGGATGGACGACCCGGCAGAAGCATATCCTTCAAAGTGACCAGTCTTCAGTCAGTTTCGAATTCCCTGATTTTTTCACTGATATTCCCTGATCCAAGAATGATACTGACCCGATCTAAGATGGTTCTTAATAACAAACCATGCCAATAATTAGTTCATATCCGAGCGCCGACGATGGAACAACTATTTTTTGTAAAGAGTGTTGGCGGTAAGCGAGCGCCGAAGGCGCGAGCAAAATTTTTGAACATTCGATTTTATACCATATTATAAATTCTTATTTTTCAAATGAAAATATTAATAAAAATCTTGCTTTTGCCCCAAAAAAAAGGTTTAAAAGGTTTTAAAAGGTTTTTTTGTTGAAAAAAAAGGTTCGCTTGAAAAAAAAAGGTTTTAAAAGGTTTAAAAGGTTTAAAAGGTTCCGCTGGGAAGCCTGCCTTTATCATTTCGTTACTGTATTACTTTTCACCTTTATTTACCCGAATTGAGACGAACGGATTAGCGCAAACAATCAACCATCAACTCCCATTAGCCTTAAACAGCGACTCACCGAAACAGTAAACTGACGGCAAAATATTGTTGTAACAGAATTTCAACGACTTATTCAATTTCGATAAATACTTGAGAGCCGATTAGAAACGGGTTTAAAGAAATGAGGCCGTAAAATTATGTCAACCTGTTGTGAGTCCCTCTCATAGGGTTCTATGCATCATTTAGGGCTTAAAGGCCATGTTAGAAACACTGGCATAAGGCGAGAGTCAAATACATTTCAAATTTTATTAAAAATAATGGGTATTTTAAATATTAATGACTGCTATCCCTAAAGACACTACAGGTGAAATATCAAAAGCTCTAAGACGCATGGACCCTTATCCCATGGGTGCTTTATAAAAAATAGTAACCTAAATTTAATTGTTCAAAGCCAAGGAAGAATGAATAACGATTAAAAATAGGAACAACGTGAAAATTGAATAGAATAAATTTCGCTTTCAGATGAAGCAGTATCGATTAATCAGGCAAGGGAAACTAAGTAATTTCAAAACCAAAATGTCGTTAAAAATGCCGTTCGACTTCGAAATTAGAAATTACAATCATACAGGTAAAATATATTTTTTTACAGTAAAGTTACTCCCTCCCTCAGTCCTTAACAGCTTAAATTATTAAATTGAAATAAGTTTCAAACTAAATAAAATTGGGTTTCAAACGTTTTATGCAAAGCGGTTGAAGTTATTATATCGACCTTCCCAATCTGACCCTAAAGGTGGAACGGGTGCTTGCAATAATAACGATTTAAATTCTTATAATATTACGTTTTATTCAGAGATAAAGAAGTTAAATACACAAGAGGGTGTTGAATGAAAAACATGCGTTTCCATCCTCCGTTATTGATTTTAAAGCTTCGATAATATTTGATTTTCATATTTCTCGCGTTATGACCTATTGTTGTTAAGCAAGCCAAGCGAACATGGTTGAAATGAACAAACTTTTAATGTTTCAAATTAAAAACCCATGTCTGGTACGAGACATGCAAGTTAATATTTTTTATGAAATAAAATTGTTATCTTAACAAAATGAACACTATTGTGGATTCGTTACTTAACAAAATACTGTCTATAAGATATCATATTCATTCTTACAATAACTTATCTATTTAACTTTATGGGTCGAGATTGTGACAATACATAAAGTTAACCACATATTAAATTCAATATTTACCAATTTAATAGAACATTAACCTTTCATTTGATAAAGGTTACCATGATATAACATTAAATGATTTTTTATAAGACTCTTTCCACACATCCATTTGAAAACGAAATATGAAACGACCACTTTATATAAACATGCACTCAACTTCTTAATAGCACTAAATTCTGTTTTAATCTATAAAAAAATATGACTTTTACAGACAGTGAAAATAAAGTTATAAACATACAAGAATACTTTTTCATACGTCTTTAGTTACATGATGACTCTTTATACATTATATATTATGTTACCGATCGCCATTATGCCATACGTTTACAAATTCAATACTCCAACAAAGTGGAAGTCGATTTTCATTTATATATGTTTTTTGCAGAAACAACGTTGATCAAACGGTTACTCCTTTGGCGCATTTTGGGAATCTAAAATAAGAGGAAAATAATTGTAATCATTATCTAATGTTAATTTCCCCCTTTAAGCGTTTATTTTCAAGGGAAAAAGACTTGTTTTACTCTTTGTTTTTTTTTCTTGCAGTCACGGTCTGATGTCATCTCACGGAAAAAATGTATTTCTTAAGCCATACTTTTACGGCATAATATCAGCAGCATAAGGAAATTCTTCATCGTATTTTTAATCCCTTTATCAATATCTTTTTAATTAACAAACTCATAACGTGCCCTTGAAAAATAAAAATAAAAACAATGAGCTCTTACAAGTTTTAAGTCAACACACCATGTTTAAAGTTTAAGCGCAATTGGATGAGCGCTTAAAGTTGAATGATAAGCTCATCCTTTTTATTCCAGCAAAAATATATGAAAGCTAATCAAGCTGAATGCTTTGTAAGTATAAATTATTAAAAACATATTATTATTTAGATAAAAATGTTTTTTTTTATACATAATTTAATGAATTATTATAATAATATGCTGATTTACTTCTATTTCAAGAGAAGCTCACCTAATAAAATACCATGTATTTGCTGCTTTTGAAATCTTTTGACTCATTTTTTCATCCCAAGTTTCGATTTCATCTGGCCGAAAAATGACGAAGTGGAGCCGCCATGTTCACCCTCACTGCAAAAATTATAAAATATGAATTAATTGAAATACAAAGTTTTTTTTTTAATGAGCAGGAACTAAACACAGAAAAACCTGAGAAATTAATGGAGATACATCATTCATGTTCTTAAAGTGATAATTAAATGCATATAAGTATATAAAACAGTTTGAAAAAAAAACATTTAGAAAAAAAAAAAAGAGATAAAGAATTATTTATTATGATTTTATAATATCAGGGTTCGACATAAGCACTCGCCAACTCGCCATGGCGAGTGAAAATTTTATTTGGCGAGTACGATCTGAAAGTCACTCGCCAAAATGGCAAGCATGAAAGTTGGACCGAACAATTTTGGCGAGTACGAATAAAAGTTACTCGCCAAATTTAAATATGCACTTACATATCTATACCAATCATACCTGTTTAAAATATCGTTAATATCTACAAATATCGAACTAAATTTCGCTCGCGCCTTCGGCGCTCACATTATTAGTATAAATATGGCGACGTTCTCTCAGCATCTATACTTAACGTTCTTAAAACTTTGACAAACTGACTCAATATACAAGATAGTATCGCACAAATCAAACCAAATTTGAGTAGTTCCAGTAATGATTGCCAAATGATTTAACGTTTATAACGTTTAACCTAAAAAAAATATCTTATTATATCGTTTTTTCCTATCAAAACATATGTAAGGGGAATATGATTTAAGCCATACTTGTCCGATTTGTTGAAAACCGCCAGGTGAATCAGAAAAATAACTCATTCATCAAATATTTTTAATTTTAGTTTCCCTCCCTGCCTCTTTTTACCCTCCTTTTGTCGACACGTATCTTGTATGATTAAATCATAACTTTTGAATTTTCAACGCTCGCCTCTTCGACGCTAACAATCGAAGTATACAATTTATAAATCGCCCACACTTCTGCTGACGTTTAAGAGTTTAGATATTCGTAAAATGTGACATATATAATTTAAACAAATTAACTGGTATGTTATGTTATAACTTTTGAAAAGGTATCACTATGAAAGTTCTATGTAAAATTAGATACATATACATACTCGCAAACAGTGGCCCTTTCGAAAACAATTCTAGTTAGCGGTTTAACAGCATATGATATGGCGCTGATTTATCTAATCTGGAAGCTTCGCATGGGTTTCTGATAAACAAGTTGCAAAGGAGACCTAACAATCCTTAAATGTTGCTATTTTGTTAATATATGGATTTTTGGATTTGGCGAGTACAACATCATGTTACTCGCCAATTTGGCGAGTACGAAATCTGTTTGGCGAGTATGAAATCGTAGTAACTCGCCAATTTGGCGAGTATGAATTTTTCCTTATGTCGAACCCTGTAATATGTTTTATTATAAATTTGTGATATATAAATATAATATTCGAATCAATTTCTTTGCTTGCATTCTTTATAAAAATAATTAAATAGCATACTCAGGGTGACCAGTCTCCAGACAGTTTAAAATCCCTGATTTTTTCCCGGACTTTCCCTGATTTTATTGCCTGATCCAAGATGTTTCCTTTTAACAAACTATAGCTACATTTAGTCTATATTCGAGCGCCGACGGTGCGAGCCAAAATGTTAAAGAAGTATTTATAGAATGCGAGTGCCGAAGGCGCGAGCGAAATTTTCTTGGAAAATCTAAAAAAAAAATGAATAAATACTTTAACGAAATTCCCTGATTTTTTTTCCTGATTCATAATGAAATTCCCTGATTTTCCCCTGATTTTCTCCAAAAAGGTAGATTTTCTCGGATTTTTCCCTGACTTTCCCTGATTTGAAAACGGGCCTTTGAAATTCCCTGATTCTCCCTGATTTTCCCTGACGTTGGTCACCTTGATACTGAACAAGTATTTATCATTATTTGTACGACGAAACATATGATTTCAAACGATAGAATAGCTATACTTACTGTTTAATTTCTTGATCTTTGAATGACCCATCTGCAAATAAATTAAGATATTTTTTTTTTATATGCATGATTTATTAGTGCATCATATAAATGATTTTCATTCCTTCTCAATTTGTAAACTACATGGAATATTGCTAGGATATATATTTAAGGAAAAAAAATATGTGGAGGTATAAGGTACGTATATTTTTTGTTAGCTCTAAATCTGCAGTTAAATGTAACTTCGATACTTAAAGCTATAACAATAAATAACCATATTTCCTCACTTTTTCTCTTCCTTCTTGGTCTCTGTTTCATTTTTTTTAAAACACTATATAACATACTTGACCTCAGTGTCCCCAGCATTATTTTCTCTCACTCTTTGACTCATCCCTTTTGGTAACCATCCCTTTCTTACCTTTGAGCGATTCAGCGAGCTGAGTCATAAGAACGGCCTTCATCGTTCATCTTCTCTCTCCAGCAACTTGTGTTCTCCCTCCCTCCCTCCCTCCCTCCCTCCCTCCCTC
>LQRL01101251.1:0-11041 GCA_001703475.1 Hydroides elegans
TTTTTTAGGCAAAGTCTAACGGGCAGCGCCAAACATTTTTGGCCCAAACACCCATTTGCCCACGTCAAAATACAACTAAAAATCAATATATATTGCATTTTCTAATTATGAATTCAATCTCGTAAAGTATGATAATATTTGTTTACTTAATCATTTTTAAACAGACTTTTTCCTCAATTATTTTATCGACCAAAAATATTAGTTATATGTTTTGTACATTATTTGGTTTTGTTATAAAAACCGAGCTCCCTAAACAGATGTCATGATTTCAAAGTATGTCCCATGGCTCTATTGTTTTCTCGATGGGAATATACAAGTTAACTAACTGGCCTACTTAATACATTCTTATGCCACACTGTTTTCAGTGGAAATATTTAGCCTAAAAGTATATGTCGCATGGCTGGGTTGTTTTATATAGTGACAAACAATGGAGTTATTTCGAATACCACACTGTTTTACTGTCTGCAGTGGGTTTTTTCGTGATACCGGCCATTGTTTGGTCTGGAAAAACTATTCTATTTGAGTTCCAAATCTATTAGAAAGCACCGATCACGTGTTTCTTGATGTAAACAATAAACACGGGATACCTGCAAGTCAATGTCGTCTCTTGCTAGAACTATGTAAACTCATCGGTCAATAATTTAATGAAAAATAAATGGACGTGCTTGGGTATGAATCCCAATAGAAATAAGAAATCAGTCGTGACGAAACGATTGAAATCTAGAACCTTGACCTGAACATTTTTCGCCATCACGTGTTTTTCTTGGAAAATCATGACAGAGACCTACTTTATATAGGGGATATTTGCATTGATGAGTTATATACATCGAATGTTTTTAAAGAAAAAAATAACAAATAACATGGTTTTTGGGGTAAAGTGGTACATAATCTTACAATTAAACACTTACAATGTGATTGTTAAAGGACTGTTTTTCTGCAAACTTTAAGTTTATCAGTTTGTATATGACAAGCCAATATTCAATGTTGACAATCATTTCATCTGTAAACATTTTAACATTGATTTGCACTGTTCTCTAATATGTAATCAAGCGAGTCGAAATTAAACGAGCCCTGCGACATACATGATAACTAACTCTTTCTCGCCGATATGAAAAATATCTCTCGGCTACGCCTCGCGATATTTTTCATACCGGCTCGAAAGAGTTAGTTATCCTATATATACCCCACTGTTGAAATCTATGCATTGAATTTAAAGGCATCTCGAGAACAATAGAGCCTTGGGACATATTCGATACCTAACACTTTCATGTCCACTCGAAAGTGTTAGGTATCCTATATATATCCTATTATCCATTGTTTATATTTATATAATTGCTTTTTATTATCTTCGCAAATTATTATGCTTCAGTATTTATGCAGTACATACATACATGTACGTAATTATATTTATATGACTAAACATGCCTGTTTGGTTCGAAGTTTGGTTCGAATACTTGGAAAATATATGATTTCAAAAAGGTAGACTACCACCAGCCAATCGTTGTCCTTTAACGACTTTGCTACTCAGATGCGCTCCGAATCGCATAAACTATATCGAAACCCTATGAACGCGGTTTCTTAGACATTCTATACAACATTGTTTATGAACAATTAATAACAACACACCTAGATATATCACCAAAGGTGTGAGGCAGTTTATTCATCTTTTACGCTCTTGACCCAACCAAATAGGAGGGGCACTCAACGATTTACCTTTTTTATTTGGATCAAAATGTTTATTCGGAAGTTGCAAGCAAGGAACCCTGAAAAGATATTGCAAGCAAATATACAATCTCCTACCAGAATAAAGATTTCCATAAATCAAATGTTTGTAGGGTTATTCTCTCACAAATTCATTTACAGAGACTAAATTTAGACATATCTACATTGGTTGATATATTAATAAACATAATCCTATAGTAAAATAATGGTTTCGAAAAAAAATCTTTGTTCTGTTCTGAAAAAGTTGTAAGCAAGGAAAAGCTGCTGCAAGAATAAACATTTACCCGAATAGATCGTTGAGTGTCCTCGAAATAGGAATTTCAAATCTATCATGGTAGAGCGATTTGACAAATAAATGGCATCGATTCATAGCAACTTGCGTCATTCCAGCCTCGAACTGCAGATAGCTCTGAATAGCACATGCAACCCCCACTACCTCCGCCGTTATCAGGCTGTCCAGGGATCCACTCTGGGCTATTGACATATACCTCTATCCCATCGCTTGCCCAGAGCCATCTCGACGATATCCATAAGGATCCCAGCCAAATTGTATGTCCATGGTCTAAATATGAAGGAAATATGGAATGATTTTTAGCACTTGAATTTTTAACGAAATGCCTACATATATACAACAACAACATACGAAATCTGGCCATCGTTTTTCAAAGTTATGTAGCAACTTTAACGTGACCATAACCATACTAATACAGGAGTACCCAGCGATTTATTCTGTGAAATATCTATTCTTTTCAAATACCTATCTTGCTGGCATTTTCACAGAACAGAATAGATAAGATATTGTATTTGAAATATTTCGCATCTTCCTGGCATTTTATAATAATAAAATCCAAGTTATAAATATGTCTCTAATAGTCTAAAAAGTGGTTTATCGACAATAAAATAGAATAAAAGCATAGTATAATTACTGTGATACACTTGTATATAGAAGATATACATACAAAGCCCAAGAAGTTACTTTTTTCAAACTATGCGCAAAATCAACACTTCTGTTAATCAATGTTTTATTCTGCTGGCAAATTTGTGCTTAGTTGCTGGCATGATATTTTCTGTGTTCCTTGCTGGCAAATTAAGAATAAAAACATTCAATAAATAAAAGTTATAATCAGATTTAAAGTAGTTTAGAATTCATTTCAGGCCGAATGCAGTAAAATGAGACACTGCTTCAAAAATGGCCCGTTGGGTACTCCTGCTAATAAGCGCATATATGAATTCATACATTACCATTGTACACTTGGTCGATGAATTGGATGATATCATCGTCCCTTGGCTCAACAAGATGACCGCCCATCCCGACACAGTGAAAATTCGCATCAACCCAGCTCATATGATCTAATACAAACTGAAAGCACCACGAGCCAATTCGTTCGGTGCAGTTCATCTCATAGCTTGATACAACTGTATAAAAATAAGAAGATGCTCTATCATTATGTTTGTAATTTTTATTTATTGTTATCGAATCTTGAGAAGGAAAGGCCGGAAATAAATCAGTGTCAAATAATGTTAAAAGACATACTTAAAGTAAAACCTAAAGGCGCACCCGAAATAAAAGCGCAAAATATTATGCGCTTTTCGGGTAAACAGATTAGGGATAAACTACTGTCTCTATACCAAAAGCAGTTTTGACTCTAAAGCGCCTAACTTGTTTTTTTTTATTTTTTTTTTCGGAGCGGGTGAACGCGACCTAATGCATACCGGTGTAACGTAATATTCTTGCCCCCTTAATAGTCTTTCCGGGGGGCAAGATTATTACGGCTTTTGGCCATTATATTCTTGCCCCCTCCGTAACATTCTTGCCCCCCATAACAAATATTTGTTTTTTATTCAAATGTTTGTTTGATATGTAAAATATGTTCTTTTACAAGTAGTTATGTATATAATGATTTTAAATATGTTATTTTTAGATATCTGTATTTTTACACGACGTAATCAAAGATTACATTTATCTGTTCATCCCATGGCATTATAGTTTTATCGTCATCCATGTTATTTTTTGCTATGTGTATGTTATTTGTTTATGTTATTTTCATACAGAAAACCTAAGAAACGTTACAAGGCTTTCCAAACACAGTATTTGCCCTATGATGCAATAAAACGTCACAATCGGTAATTGTTTACTCGTTAACTCGTTAACAAACAAATTAAGTCATTTTTGCTCTATCTTTAAAAGTCATTTTCATTTTTTTAACAAACCCCTTTGATACAGTGTGTGCATGATATTAAATAAAAAAAAAATAATAATGTTATTAAATATTGTTGGTGGGGGGCAAGAATATGACAGAGGGGGCAAGAATATTACAGCCTCTTATCTGTAATAATCTTGCCGGGGGGCAAGAGTATTACTGTAATATTCTTGCCGGGGGCAAGAATTAAGGGGGGCAAGAATATTACGGTACACCGGTATGTTTAAATAAAGATGCAATCGTAATGCTGATTTTAAATAAGAACTCAACATGTACATGTCGTATTAAAATTCGGTATTACTCAAACATGAAAATGTCTAGTCACTTAAATACAAATAAGCCATGAAGTCAAAATTTGATGAATGTATACAGAGTGTATATACAGGTATGAAAAAATGGAACCTACACACATATTGCCAGCCTTCGACGTTAAACACATAGTCAAACGTTAATCTTTCATCCAATTCCTCCAACAGCTCACATTCGTTGTCTTTGTAATTTACGGATCCACATCCAATCTCGTGTACGCATAGTCGGACACAATCCAAAACTGAGCGTGCAGTTCCTGAGTGGTATGCCACGTCAACATTTTTCTTGTTGTGCTGAATTCGTGTCATTAAGTGATTGCTATCAGTTGCAATTAAAGTTTGAATCAGGCTAAATACCATGCATTTCCATAAGCTGAACATTATGTAGTTGTCAACCTTTGTCGATTTTAGAAATATGATAGCTTAGTATGTCAGATATATTATTTTCAAAGTTTCATGTCATATCGTGTCAGTTTATACACTTATTTATAGAGCACAATTATGTACGAAAAATCATACTTTGTTTCTTCAACTGGTCATGTGCCCAAGAGCAAAATTTAGATTATATCAATTGGCAACTTCATCACTGAAATATTGATGCTACCTATAACTTTATGACATAATTGTCCTGGGCTTAATCTATATTAGAGTGAGTCCGTATTATCTTACAGCAATAACTCTTTATATGTCCGAAGGGTCAGTTATCCAAGGATTGATGAATATACCATAAACACGATGATAAACATAACATTTATCAAAAGAGGTTATTTTCAATGGAATCGTTAACAACAATAATACTTAACTTCTTAGATAGGGGTCTGTAGCAGTATTTTTTTAAAAAAAATAAAGTAGTGTAAAATGGTGTGACAACTCCATATATATACATTTTTGTTGAAAATATTAATTATAAGATGCACAACTAAAGAAAAAAAAACGGTTTTTTTTTGGATTATTGATACATTGATTATAAATCTGATAGAATCCTAGAAGTATGGTCAGACAACAAGCATAATCAACTGAACCAATGAAACAGAAGGTTAGATACTTTTGAGCATTAAGGCGATGATCTTCGCTCTTTTTAGAAAATAAAAAAGTGTTTCAGCACACTAAATAATACAAATACAAGACATCGACAAAAAAAAAAAAGAGGTGGAATAGAATTGCCAGCCCTATTTATATGTTTGCTAATTTTACATAATTATATTGGACGATGGTTCGTGGGTTATATTATAAAAACAAGTTTATTTATTCGCATAGTGTTATTTTGGAAGGATGAACATTTCCCTTATCCATTTCGTGCACACCATTATTTTCATGCCATCATTTAAAAAAATCAAGATATAAAACTAAACCAAAATAAAGTCGAACTAAAATTCCCCAGAAGAAAAATGAAAACGTCAGTAAAATAACAATTTAAAATCACAATGCTATTTTTGAATATGTAACTCAGACAGTTATTGTGTGTTTTGATATCATCAAGAAACCGTGTAAGCATTTTAATTCCTATTGAAAACACGCGATATACGGTAAAACATAAGTTGCTATTCAAAGAGCACCACCTTTTTCAGATAACTTCAAGGGATTTTAAATAATGCCTAGGCCACACTGCCGATTTTCTAGTCGGCGACGATCGCCGACTTAAAAATCGCCGCAGTGTGGACACCCTCACGACTCAGTCGCCGACAGTCGGCGACGATCGGCGACGCATTTTTCCCGATCCAACATGTTGGATCGTGGGTGTCGGCAATCGCAAGCACATCAACGAGAATCGCCAGTGTGGCCACCCTTGCGACCCGACGCGACGCGATTTTAAAACAAATAACACTTAATGAATGAAAATAAGTTTGAACATGTTTTTGTTTTCAATCTAATTTGCGAAGCTAGGATACAAATTATTACAATGGTGTTCATGTTTAATTGTCAATGCACAATAGTGACATTAGTCACTAGTTGTTCTGAAAAATGCGTCATAATTGTGATGCAATTTAATATATAAATTAAATCGAAACTGGAAACATGTTTATAAACCAATTTATTATGTAATCATTTTAATGGCGTTTCTATCAATTAGACATCATTATTTCACAAAGTTTAATTCACAATAACCAAAGATATATAACATGAAAAATAAACTCAAAATAATTGAAATAATATCCAAACTGCAAATGAATTAAAAAAGCGGGTCAGCTTGCCGGAGTCGCCGACAAAAAAAAATCGCCAGTGTGGCCACCCGGTGTGAATTAGTCGGCGACTGGCTCCGATTTGGTCGGCGACGATCGCCAACTCAAAAATCGACCAGGGCATATAACACACAATGATATAATTTGAACTGTTATAATTGGATTTATAAAAAAAAAACATGATTTGTATTTGAGAGGTTGCAATATGTATCTAACAAATGTCTGATTTTAGGGTCTTTAGTACACTCCTTAGTCCTAAGTAACTGCATATATTTAAACAATGCCTGCCTTAATTGCGTCTCATATGTGATGCGATGCAGCGCTTACACGTTAATTATCAACTTGTTATTGCCCTTTAGTGAAAGCAAAACAATATTAAGTTACTAAATATAAAAGAGCTCATTATTTTTTCCCCTGAATTAGAAGCCAGATGATAGCGAATCTCCGCGAAAAATAGTGGTAATGGGAAAAGTAGCTTGGAAGGGTGGCTATATAAGGTCTCAGCCCATGCATGAATATTTAAATGGCAACTTTGTTTCGATAAATGCTTCTGTATTCAAAGTCAATTCTGGTTATGTTTAATTTTGAAAGGGATTGACCAATAACATTTCAGCAAGATATATAGAGAATGAAACAAATCTCAACCGTTTATTAAGACAAAGTTAGATTTACTAAACTGCAGTGTGTTTATTATACGTCAATGTGTGTTAGATTTATCCTCTTTATTTTTTTTCTCAATTGAAATGACACTATCTTGCCATCGCAATTATTTAAAGGAATTTGCAGTATCAATTGATTGATAAAAATTGGATCAGCAAAAGTGTACAATGAATATCAATGAGTATGGATATAATATATTGAGCTCTTAATTGACCTCTCATCTCATTCTCATTAACAAACTCAATTAAAGACATTGATAACAAACAGCTTTTTATTCAGAATGCAATAATCATATACATGTATGCGATTCACATTTTTTTCAAAAAGTGAATGCCCTTTATTCCCATTTGAAGGATAAGATAATATAGCTTAGCTTTCCCTTCGTCTTTCCAGGCCACTTTGATGCCGAAATATGATCTTACTGCAGCAAGCACGTCGTCGTGACGATGTTACACTCCAGTTCGTACCCCAGTGATGATATTAAAAATAACAGAAGCAGTGATGTTGCTGTAAAAATACATCCCATGAAAATCTATTGAGATTTTTGATGCTTTTGAAGATGAAATGCATGTGTTTGAGCATAGAGCTATATAGGAATAGTTGTCTACTAAATAGATTCCATAACATGATTTGTTTATATATACCTATACATGAATATTCAATTGTCTTTTACTCTAATCTACAAGGAACATACCGATGTCATAATAACGGAATGTTAATTTTCAACACTCAAATGTTGGGTATGCCCTTTTTAAAATATAGATACAAAGTAAAATCAGGATTATGCACATACTACTCAAATGATCAAATCAGCTGTTACTCGATTGTATTAAGTTGAGATGAAACTTACCAGAACAGCATCATAATTCGACCTATATTTCTTTATCATTCATCGGGTACCCTTGTTTACATGGCATTTCTCAATGCGCATGCGCAGCGTCATCGCATCGTGCGCAGGTCATATGCTCGCTTGTCACGACTTTTGAGGGCATGAGGCGAATCGTATAAATACGGACGCATCGCGCTAGCATCGGTATATTCAGGATCATCGCTGATTTCGAACGGACACCGCCAAGAGGAATAGTTTAAAATTCATCAAGGTGAGTTGTAAAAATAAAACAATTATAAATCGCAAACTTCAACACATAACATACAATAAATCAAATTGAAACTGATAAAATGTGGGTTAGATAAGTAAGATAACGAATTGAATTAATATTATTGTTTTATGATGCATCTATGTTTCGTGCATACAGGTACATTTTGCTTTGTTTCTTTAAAAATCTTGAAACGCTGAAATTATTATAATCGCTTTTATTTTAAAATTGTTTCCTTTTTGTTACACAATATAATTAAGATAATTTAAAATACACGAATGTTTGTTTCTAAGTAACCATTTCGTTGCCAGGGCGTCACCATGCAAACTCGACTCGCATTCGTCTGTGTCTTGCTGGCTATTTCTTATTGCGACTCACAGTAAGCAAATTAGCAAGTTATATTTCAAATTGATAAGCCAGGTTAGTTCATTAATAGTATTCGAAGAGTTTTGCACTTATATATAATTTTTGGTCATAAGTTTTGATTAAAGCTATCTTCATAAAAGATTGCCGGATTCTGTTCTCGAGATACATCAACGTATATTAGAATAGACTTTGCAAGAATGATTATTTTTAATTTCAATGCAAACTTCAATTTGTGGTGTAATATCATTGATAAGTTTGTTATCGTATAATTGTGATATTATTAATCAAATGTGAAGCCTCCCTAAATGGAAGCAAACGTCATAAGTGAGAGCTTTCCCTTTTGCGAGTTTAAATTATTTATTAAAAACATATTTATAACATATTATCCGCTATTTATCTCAGATTAAAAAAAACGTGCTTGTAATATCTTCCCTATATATAAAAATAATGATAATAGTGCATTAATTTGACAAATAGGTTATATCAGACTGCAGACAGTTATAAAAACAACAACCTCGAATCATTTTCTAAAATTATGATATACACTAACATGCATGTATCGTCTGGAAGTAGTGAAAGCGTTTACTCGAACGGAACGAAGGGTTCTACATCTCACAATATTCTTAGAAAAATAAACATGTCTGAATCTAATTTCATTGGCTGCTGCGGAGTCACGTTCGGTCACACGAATGGAACGAATTTTTAGTGCATCTCAAGCCTTTCTAAGAAATATTAACATTAAAAATTATATTGAGCTAGTTGTATTTGACTAACAAATGCCATGAGATAAAACAAAAATATTAATATGAATATAAATGACTAGACGTCCATGTATTTTAAGCAGTTATGTATGGTTTGACATCTATAATAAATGAAGGAACTTCGAATGATAAGTTATCGAAAGTTATGAAAGAAAATACAATGGCGTTTTTCTATTAAAATACAAGAGGTTCAATAGATGTTTACTTTCGAGGATTGAATAGCAAAATTAACACACTGATAAATACCTCAGTGTCAATGCCTCCTCCAAGCTCAATCAATTTTATATGTTTACTAGAAATAAACTAATAGAAAGTCTGAGAGTTAACAACACTATATTTTTGTTCGAACAAAAGCTAATTCGATTATCTCTATTCCTTATTTTCTTTTCATAACTTATTTCAATGGTTTTCTAAACAAATGATATTAAACTACATGTATTTGTTGCAAAACATATAAAAATAAGAATGCCTACTGAAAGGTCAAATATATGATTTTCCATGTGACCAGACACCGTCTACAAACTTCAAACATCGAAGATATATAGGAATGTCCTTCTAAGACAAAGGTTTCTTTTTAAAAAGTACGTATTTATTTCAAAATGCCAATGCCCTTGATCTGTAAAAGGCAATGCAGGATTATTATAGCAACAACTGTCTTTCATTCAGTTATCGTATGCACTTTTCCCTATTTTTTCCCCATAGCTTCAGTCGCGAAGAAGATGAGCGTGACGGCCGACTCAGAGACAGGATCAACGACTTAGACGATCGGCGCCCCGAGGGTGATGGCCCTGGAGACCGCCGTCCAGGTGACGGACCCCTTGGGAACCGAGACCCTCCCCGAAGAGATGGAGGAGACGGGGAGCGACCGGAGCGACCTCCGCGTGTCTGGACCTTTGCTTTGACGGTTGATAATCCACCGTTCGCCTTTATGTGAGTACCGCCTTTATGTTGTGATTGAAATTAGGCGTCTCTATGCTATTTGTCGAATTTTAGTATGAATATGAAACCTTGACAAATGTATATACTATTTTGCGAAAAATCAAATTTCTGATAATATTCAACATGTTTATGACATTGCACAATGTATTCAACGATAATAAAAAGAGAAAGGCTTTATAATAGTTTAAAAGAGTACATAGTACATACATAAGTTATGCATATATTTCATTCAATTATTGTTTGTATCACTAATCTCAAATTTTATTGATATTTGGTCACAGGGACAACGACCACGTGGTTGGCCTTGGCATTGACCTGATCCACGAGGCCTGCGAGATGGCCGACCAAGAGTGCGAGTTCATGTACCTCAGGCCAGAAGCCGCTAACCTGTGCTGGGACCACGAACGCGCCACATCGGCAGGTAAATTAAGAAATGTGCATATTGCACATGCCGGGTTTAACATTTTTAGATTTCATGATTCGCTATGAAGCGTATTTTTATGACTAAGGTTGCGCATTGTTTTTACGCATATATGATTTTTATTAAAACAGATGAAATTAAAATATGATGCTAAGGTGAAACACAAATATCAAATTTCCTTTCTAGCACCACCAAATAAACGTATTTTGACATATCAAGTGTATGGGTCAGTATAGATCCATAGCCGGTCTAACCCAGTTTCATAGTTGAAACAAATATTGGTCTATTTTAATGTTTACATATAAATGATTTTTCGGGCTTTTGAACTTTTACTTCAAAATGCAAAAAGTGCATGGATTGCGTCAGAGGTTTCTAGAGGGATTCAT